>JADBJO010001210.1:137500-142500 GCA_016801955.1 Conus betulinus | reverse complement strand
ATCAAAGACAGAACATACGAAGAAAGGAAGGTTAAAATAAAAGATGAAGAAGAGGAGAGAAGGAAGGAAGGATGGAAGGAAGAAGCATAGAAAGGACAGCAGAAAGAACAGAATGAAGGACAGGAGGACAGAATGAATGGAGAAAGGAAGATGGCAATAAAAAAAAATGAAGAAAGAGAGAAGGAGGAAAGTAATAAAGAAAGAAAGGAGAGGAGAGAAGAATGAAGGAAAGAATGGAGAAAGAATTAAGCGCTAGCAACAGCCACTTCGTCCATACATTCAATATACCATCTTTCATGGCCAGACTATATCAGTTTTACGTTTCACTTTGCACATAAATTCAATGTACAGTCGTGTATGGTCTGACTGTCTCAGTTTGACGTTTCTTTGGATCCCACGCCGTCCCCTTTACAGGAGGGTTGTGCACTGAGAGAACCGGGACGCAGAAGTGCCGGGCATGTTGCCTGCGCTGTGGAGTGAGCTCTGTACACTGAGAGAACCGGGACACAGAAGTGCTGGGCATGTTGCCTGCGCTGTGAACTGGGACACAGAAGTGCTGGGCATGTTGCCTGCGCTGTGAACTGGGACACAGAAGTGCTGGGCATGTTGCCTGCGCTGTGAACTGGGACACAGAAGTGCTGGGCATGTTGCCTGCGCTGTGAACTGGGACGCAGAAGTGCTGGGCATGTTGCCTGCGCTGTGGCAGTGAGCTGTGTGCACTGAGAGAACCGGGACGCAGAAGTGCTGGGCATGTTGCCTGCGCTGTGAACTGGGACACAGAAGTGCTGGCATGTTGCCTGCGCTGTGGCAAAGAGCTGTGTGCACACACAGCGTTGTGCTCTCCTCGTGGTATTTGAACCTTCGACATACGGTTTGATCCCCTAGTCCATGTGACCTCTTCTCCGTCCCACTTGGTCAACATTGATGTGGGTCCCCCCCCATTCCCCCCTTTTTTTTTTTTTACCTCAGATTAAGTTAACCAACGGGTTGGGTTAATCCCGTAACGAATATATGTGCAGAGACTGGTTTGGTTTGTGAGCAGGAGAGGGGGCGGTGGGGGGGGGGGGGGGGGGGGGGGTAAAATAAATAGGGGTGATCGAACATTTACAAAAAAAGTTGACACCAAATAGCCAAAAAGCATAAGATCTTGACAAACTGAGAGACCCTGAGACTGCAGCGGTTGTTGCTTTTGTTTGTTTGTTTGTTTGTTTGTTTTTTTCAGCCAAAAGTTGGGGCAGATCTACAACCATAACTGTAAACGCTGATCCCCCCCCCCCCCCCCCCCCCCACACACACACACACACACACACACTTACTGACAATGTGACATCACCAAAGGGGGCAGCCCAGTAACGATGGCATTACAACCATCCCTCTTTTTCTCCACAGTCAGGAGGAAAATTCCAGAGAATGTAAACGGGCGAAAGTAAGGAGAAGGAAAACGAAAGAAGAAAAGAAAAATGAAGGAATGTGGAAACGGGAAAGGATGAAATAAGAAGACTAGATCAGACTGCGATAGGACTGGCACAAGCCAAATGGAAACAAAACAGAGTCTCAGAAATGCTCTTTTGAAACACAATACCAATCACAATAGAAAAAGCGACCAGAAAAGGAAGAAGAAAGGTGAGAAAAGGAAGAAAAAGGTATGGAGAAAAGAAGAGAGAAATGAACGAATGAAGAAAGGAAGAAAAGAAGGATGGATGGATGGGTAGGAAAGAAAGGAAGAAAATCGGGGGAAAAAGAAAGGAGGAAGGAAGGAAGGAAGGAAGGAAATGAGTAATAAATAAAGGAAGGAAAGATTAAAGGAAGGAAGGAAGGAAATGAGTAATAAGGAAAGGAAGGAAACATTGAAGGAAGAAAGAAAGGAAGGAAGGAAGAAAGGAAGGAAATGAGTAATAAGGAAAGGAAGGAAAGATTGAAGGAAGAAAGAAAGGAAGGAAGGAAGAAAGGAAGGAAAGAGTAATAAGGAAAGGAAGGAAAGATTGAAGGAAGAAAGAAAGAAAGGAAGGAAGGATGGGAGCAAGAAAGGAATGAAGTCAGGGAAAAAAAAAGAAAGAGAGAGAGAGAGAGAGAGAGAGAGAGAGAGAGAGAGAGAGAGAGAGAGAGAGTAGGTGTGTCCCTAAGACAGAAGTCCCACCCTTGCTCTCTACGACCTCTGCCCTTTATACAGGTGATTTTTCTTGATAACTGCTTCTTCCTTCATTAAATGATGTCATTCTTCTTCCGTTCTGTCATTTGTTATGTAATCCATGTAACAGTTTACTGATTCATTCGGTTAATAACACTGGACTCATGCTTTCATTGAATCGTTTACACAGACCTAATAGCCAATGTGACTTTGTGATCCTGTTATGAAAAGTGTGGTTCTTTTTAACAGTCATGCGCCCAGGGATTAATTCATATGAAATAACAACCATCATCCCTGTTTCATCCGTATCGTTTTTCACACTCACAACTTTCATCCGTATCGTTTTTCACACTCACAACTTTCCATGCTGATGTTGCAGATTTGACTGTCAAAAGGGAAGTTCCATAGTTCCATGTCACAGCTCAGCTTCATGGAGATTCTGGACAACAGACAGAGATGGCATTGACTGACATTGCTTGTGGACAATAGACACAGATGGCACTGACTGACATTGCTTGTGGACAACAGACACAGATGGTATTGACTGACATTGCTTGTGGACAACAGACACAGATGGCATTGACTGACATTGCTTGTGGACAACAGACACAGATGACATTGACGGACATTGCTTGTGGACAACAGACACAGATGGCATTGGCTGACATTGCTTGTGGACAACAGACACAGATGGTATTGACTGACATTGCTTGTGGACAACAGACACAGATGGCATTGACTGACATTGCTTGTGGACAACAGACACAGAAGGCACTGGCTGACATTGCTTGTGGACAACAGACACAGATGGCATTGACTGACATTGCTTGTGGACAACAGACACAGAAGGCACTGGCTGACATTGCTTGTGGACAACAGACACAGATGGCATTGACTGACATTGCTTGTGGACAACAGACACAGATGGCACTGACTGACATTGCTTGTGGACAACAGACACAGATGGCATTGGCTGACATTGCTTCACAAACATTCGTGGCATGGGGCGATTTCGGTCAGCAGACATTCGTGGAATGGGGCGATTTCGCTCAACAGACATTCGTGGCATGGGGCGATTTCGGTCAGCAGACATTCGTGGCATGGGGCGATTTCGGTCAGCAGACATTCGTGGCAAGGAGCGATTTCGCTCAACAGACATTCGTGGCATGGGGCGATTTCGGTCAACAGACATTCGTGGCATGGGGCGATTTCGGTCAACAGACATTCGTGGAATGGGGCGATTTCGGTCAACAGACATTTGTGGAATGGGGCGATTTCGGTCAACAGACATTTGTGGCATGGGGCGATTTCGGTCAACAGACATTTGTGGCATGGGGCGATTTCGGTCAACAGACATTTGTGGCATGGGGGTGATTTTGGTCAACAGACATTTGTGGCATGGGGCGATTTTGGTCAACGACAGACATTTGAAGTGTGAAGTGGTACTGGTCAACATGAATTTGCGGTAGGGCTTGATTCTAATCGACAAACATTAATGACATGGATTGGTTCTGGTCCACAAACATCTGAGGAATAGATTGATTTTTGTCAACAGACATTGATGACATGGAGTTATTCTGGTCAACAAAGATATGAGGAATAAGTTGATTCTGATCAACAGACTTTTGAGAAATGGATTGATTGTGGTCAACAGACATTGATCACATGGGGTGATTCTGGTCAAAAGACATTGATGACATGGACTGATTCTGGTCAATAGACATTGATGACATGGACTGACTGTGGTCAACAGACATTGATGACATGGATTGACTGTGGTCAGCAGACATTGATTATATGGATTGACTCTGGTTAACAGACACTGATGACATGGATTAACTGTGGGTCAACAGACATTGATGACATGGAGTGATTGGGGTCAACAGACATTGATGACATGGAGTTATTCAGGTCAACAGACATTGATGACATGGATTGATTGTGGTTAACAGACACTGATGACATGGAGTGACTGTAGTCAACAGACATTGATGACATGGAGTGACTGTGGTCAACAGACATTGATGACATGGAGTGACTTGGGTCAACAGATATTGATGACATGGATTGATTGGGGTCAACAGACATTGATGACATGGATTGATTGGGGTCAAGAGACATTGATGACATGGATTGACTGTGGTCAGCAGACATTGATGACATGGATTGATTGGGGTCAAGAGACATTGATGACATGGATTGATTGGGGTCAACAGACATTGATGACATGGATTGATTGGGGTCAAGACATTGATGACATGGAGTGATTGGGGTCAACAGACATTGATGACATGGAGTGATTGGGGTCAACAGACATTGATGACATGGAGTGATTGGGGTCAACAGACATTGATGACATGGACATGAGTGATTGGGGTCAACAGACATTGATGACATGGATTGACTGTGGTCAACAGACATTGATGACATGGATTGACTGTGGTCAACAGACATTGATGACATGGATTGACTGTGGTCAACAGACATTGATGACATGGATTGACTGTGGTCAACAGACATTGATGACATGGATTGACAGTGGTCAAGAGACATTGATGACATGGATTGATTGGGGTCAAGAGACATTGATGACATGGATTGATTGGGGTCAAGAGACATTGATGACATGGATGATTGGGTCAAGAGACATTGATGACATGGAGTGATTGGGGTCAGAGACATTGATGACATGGATTGATTGGGGTCAAGAGACATTGATGACATGGATCAAGCATGTTCATCTAACATTTGAGGTTTTGGTTGATACTGTGAGACAGGCATTTGACATATGAATTGATTCTGCTCAGCAGGCATTTGATGTATGGGTTGATGCTGATCAACAAGCAATGACACGAATTTATTCTGGATGACA
>JADBJO010001210.1:112500-115000 GCA_016801955.1 Conus betulinus | reverse complement strand
ACACACACACACACACACACACATTTAGCTTCTTCTTCTTCTTTCTTCTTCTTCTTCTTCTTCTCTGTGGTGAGTTATTGGCGCGGCGCACGTCACCAGGTTGCACCACTTGTGTCAGTGGTGTGCCAAGACTTGAGACTTTGCAACTGTTTTCTGTCTCCACTCTGCAATATTGTCAGTGCATCTTAAGTTTCTTTTTTCTTTTAGCATTCCCCTCAGTCTCTCCTTCAACAGTTCCCTGTAGAACTGTATTACTGTCTCCCCCCCCCCCCCCCCCCCCCCCCCCCCCAGTTTTTCCCTCTTTCAACAAACCTGTAGGACTGTGTTACTGTTACTGTCTCCCCCAGTCTCCCTCCTTCAACAGTTCCCTGTAGGACTGTGTTACTGTTACTGTCTCCCCCTCAGTCTCCCTCCTTCAACAGTTCCCTGTAGGACTGTGTTACTGTCTCCCCTCAGTCTCCCTCCTTCAACAGTTTCCCTGTAGGACTGTGTTACTGTCTCCCCTCAGTCTCCCTCCTTCAACAGTTCCCTGTAGGACTGTGTTACTGTTACTGTCTCCCCTCAGTCTCCCTCCTTCAAACAGTTCCCTGTAGGCTGTGTTACTGTCTCCCCCTCAGTCTCCCTCCTTCAACAGTTCCCGGTAGGACTGTGTTACTGTCTCCCCTCAGTCTCCCTCCTTCAACAGTTCCCTGGGACTGTGTTACTGTCTCCCCTAAGTCTCCCTCTTCAAACAGTTCCCTGTAGGACTGTGTTACTGTCTCCCCCTCAGTCTCCCTCTTCAAACAGTTCCCGGTAGGACTGTTACTGTCTCCCCCTCAGTCTCCCTCTTCAACAGTTCCCTGTAGGACTGTGTAACTGTCTTCCCACCCAGTCTCCCTCTTCAACAGTTCCCTGTAGGACTGTTACTGTCTCCCCCTCAGTCTCCCTCTTCAAACAGTTCCCTGTAGGACTGTGTAACTGTCTTCCCACCCAGTCTCCCTCTTCAAACAGTTCCCTGTAGGACTGTTACTGTCTCCCCCTCAGTCTCCCTCTTCAAACAGTTCCCTGTAGGACTGTATAAGCAAGGCCACGAGATCTCGTTACATGGCCACGAAGTTTCAGACGTCAAATAGATCTTCGTTAGGACCTATGTGCTGGCTGATAGTGAAACACACTTGTGATCTGATCAGCATATTTAATGTTTGGTATCGAGTGGCCACATCTCATCTCCATGGCTTGGATTCCTCTTTCCAGATCAGTGGTGAGGGTTTATGCATCGCTTGCGCACAGGTATGAAACATACAAGGGCAACCAGGAGTCTTCTTTTGCATTTTGTAGACATATTCTTGTCCTTCCAGTTCTTTTAACCTGGACAGTGCTGTGGTTGTCTTTGTCGTCCTTCAGAGGATGTCTGGTTTGGATCCCTCACTGCCAACGATGATCCAAGGAAGTGAGCTGTTGAAATGCTTCTGGATTCTGATCGTGGACAGTTATATCAATTCTGATGGCGGTGTTGTGGCTGACCACCGACATGGTCTGCTCTGCGCTGATGTCCATGCCATATCTTGTTCATGTGTCATCCAGTCGTTCTACAAGCTTGATCAGTTCTCGTTCAATGCCTGCCAGACCATCGCTGTCATGTGCTAATCGGATTGTGATGGTTGTTCCTCTAATGTTGACTGTGCAGATATGGCCCACTGGATGTATCAGTCATGATGCGTTCCAGGAATATGTTGAAAAATCAGGGAGATAGAAGAGCAGTCAGCCTTATCAAACTCCAACTGAAGAATGGAACCATTCTCTAATAGCGTTCTGTACGAGCACCGCACTGGTCGCTTTGAAGTTCCGTTGTTGGACGGTGTCGATAACCCTCTTCCTGATGTAAAACTATTCTTCAGAATGGCTCAAGGCGCGTTATGTTTCACCCCAGCACTAAACGGCCATCAGTAAGGTTGACAGGCAAGATCCACCTCGTTCCGAGAGACTGAATTACCGACAATGGAGCAGAATCCCAGGAAGATAGGAACTTCTGCGGCCACCACCAATCACAGAGGACTACGCCTGGCAGAATTTTCCAGTGATCATGACTTGGTTCCTGTCAACACTCTTAGTTTGGACATGGGATTCCTTTACCGCCACAGCCAGATAGACTGTACCCTTGTGAAGATCCGGCACAGGTGTGGCATGAACAGGGGTAAAAACATGAATGTTTTCAGGCGCTGATATTGGTAGTGACGACGACCTTGTCATAATGGATTGTAAAGTACGTGTGAAGAAATAATAGGAGGGGGAAAAAAAGGGTTGTCTCAAATTCAGTTTTGACACACTGAAAATTCTTGACATCGTTGAGCAGTTCCAAGCGGCCATAGCAGGAAAATCCGCCCTGCAACTTCTCTGGGAAGAAGACGCTAGAGCCCTCATAAAGAATTTCAACCAAGTGATGACTAAACCAGCAAGAGATGTCTCAGAGATAGGCAGATGGAAATCAAAACCAGTAAGCAACAACTTGCCAATACGTAAC
>JADBJO010001210.1:97500-102500 GCA_016801955.1 Conus betulinus | reverse complement strand
ATCGTCGTCGTCGTCGTCGTCGTCGTCGTCGTCGTCGTCGTCGTCCTCGTTGTCGTCATCGTCGTCGTCATAGTCGTCGTTATTTTTTTAATTTTTTTTTTTTTTAATCATAATCATTATTGTATTGCATAGACAGTAACACACCTGCATGGGACAAACGTACCTGGACGCCATACACACCGAAGAAAAACCACAGACTCACATGGTTCATACAGAGAAAAGTGTCATGCAAACTAACACATCAAAGACAAAGGTCAAAGTCCAGAAGATCAAGTACACCCCAAACGTTCCTCGGTTATTTTCTCCAGAGGGATCTTGCTCTCCTCCACGAGCAAGGAGAGGTTGACTCCCCCCGGACCTTGCCATCACCCTGATCGTCTTGTTTGCTAGTGTCACGCAGGAGACGGCAAAACAGTGTTTGATGCACACAGAATGTGCGGCGTATGTTCTGCTGCTTTCTGTGTGACCTACTTCAGTCTAAAGTTCAAAACCATTTCATGTGTGTTCTCTAGGCTACCTTAGACTGACAAACCTTGTCTCATGGAGCCGGTTTTGTGAGCCAATGAATAGCGTTGCTCGTGAACACGTGACTACCCCTCGGTTGAAAATTAAACGGCAGACGAAGACGAGGCAAGCTCATTACTGAAATGTTTGTTTCTGGTCGATTTAATTGCATGGTCATGTGATGTGTTGGTTGACACAAGATAGAAGACTGACAGACGCAGAGACCATGTGACATGTTGGATGACACCAGGTAGAAGACAGAGAGAGAGACACAGAGACCACGTGACGTGCGGGTTGACACCAGATAGAAGACTTGACAGAAACAGATCATGTGATGTGTTGGTTGACACCAGATACAAGATTGACAGACACAGAGACCACGTGACATGTGGGCTGACACCAGATAGAAGATTGACAGACACAGACCACGTGACATGTGGGTTGACACCAGATAGAAATCTGACACGAACAGAGACCGGATGACGAGTTGGTTGTCATCAATTAAAAAGCCGAATAACTAGAAAATAGCGAACAGGAAAAAAAAAACAGGAACAAAGCAGGAAAAAAACCGGGCACATGGATTAAAAAAAAAAACAAGCATACAAACGAAAAACGGGCACAATGGATTAAAAAAACAAACATACAAACAAACAAAGAGAACCAATAAACCTTGTTTGCACTTCTTCTTCAGCGTTCCAGTATCTGGTAGCGTGTGAACTCGTTTTACCCTGTTGGGATACTCACACTATTACTCGAGAGTATAGTCAGTTCATTGGTCTTCCCAGTTGTTAGGCAGTGTGCAAGAGGTGTAACCGCTCCACACCGACATTTTGTTCTGGGCACTAATTGGTGTGGCTGGCCTGTCGAAAACATAGTGGCCAATTAGCCATTGCTCTCAATGAAGTGGCGACTCGGAGGACATGGTGGGGACATTGCCCTTTGACCTGACCTTGCTGACCTTTCCGCCGACAAAATGAGACTGTCCACAAACATACAATCACAGCAATAACAATGATGATAACACCGTCACTACCACTACGACTACCGCTACCACAGCCACTGCCATCATCACCATCAAAATCAATCATTACAACTGCTACTGCTACTACTACTACTATTGCTACTACTACTACTACTACTACTACTACTACTACTACTACTGCTGTGTAGCTGCCGCTGCTACTATATTGTTGATTTGTTTAGGACATAATTCAAATGATGGGCTCCAGGCCCCCATAAAACGAAAACCTATGGAACAAACGTTCTAGTCGCCTTCCCTTCTCCATCCTTCCTTACCTTCCTACCCACTACCTCCCCCCCTCTCTCTCTCTGTCTGTCTGTCTGTCTGTCTGTCTGTCTGTCTCTCTCCCTCTGTCTGTCTGTCTGTTTGTCTGTCTGTCTGTCTGTCCTCTGTCTGTCTGTCTCTCTCTCTCTCTCTCTCTCTCTCTCTCTCTCTCTCTCCTCTCTCTCTCTCTCTCTCTCTCTCTTCTGCTTGCGCACTCACATGCATTTTTGCACACCAAGCACGCATATGAAAGCACCAACACACACACACACACACACACACACACACACACACACACACACACACAGAGAGAGAGAGAGAGAGAGAGAGAGAGAGAGAGAGAGAGAGAGAGAATACATGTGTGTGTTTGACACAGAGACAGACAGACAGACAGACAGACAGAGAGGCAGGCAGGCAGACAGACAAACAGACAGACAGACAGACATACAGACAGACAGTTACTTAATCAATCTGCAAGACTCGCGCGCACTTCCCTCCCCCTCTTCTGTCCCACTCTCATCTCCCTGTCCATCCCCCCCTCCCCTAACCACCACCCCCCCCCCCCCCCCCCCCCCCCCCTCAGAAGCCCCAATCATCATTCCCCCCACACCCTCTCTGTGTCCGGTGGACACAGCATGATGATTGCTGCTGCCTGGCATCCATAGGTCACGGTGAGACCACGGTCAGGGTGGTTTCAGAGTTCTGTTCGTGCCACCATCATGGTCATTTCAATGTCCTATTAACATCAGGGTCAGGGTTATTTTAATATCCTATCAACATCAGGGTCAGGGTTAGTTCAATGTCCTATTAACATCAGGGTCAGGGTTATTTTAATATCCTATCAACATCAGGGTCAGGGTTATTTTAATATCCTACCAACATCAGGGTCAGGGTTATTTTAATATCCTATTAACATCAGGGTCAGGGTTAGGTCAATGTCCTATTAACAACAGGGTCAGGGTCATTTCGATAATCCCGTTAATGTCAGGGTCAGGGTCATTTCAGGTCCTGCAAATGTCAGGGCCGTGGTCATATAGGAGCCCTAATTATGCTGTCTGTTCTGCCTTGCTAACCTTACCCACATCAACGCTCAGCCGTGACAGCATCCGCTGTGTATATATCTGGACAGTGAGCGCCGTGTGTGTGTGTGTGTGTGTGTGTGTGTGTGTGTGGCTATGCATAGGACTACCGGAATGGGCGAGGTCAGATATACAAATGGCTACACACACATACACGCGCGCAGAGAGAGAGAGAGAGAGAGAGAGAGAGAGAGAGAGAGAGAGAGAGAGAGAGAGAGAGAGAGAGAGAGAGAGAGAGAGAGCAAAAAAATTCATCTGAGGATAAGATGCGAGGAGTCTGAACACTAGCCATTACATTACGCACGAATCCTCGCAAGATTCTTCAGCTAATCTCTAAAGTTACCAATACAGCCTCGTGAACATGTCCAGCTCAGGCAAACAATTTGTCCATGCACCCTAGCAAGAATTTCCAGCTTAGTCTAACAGTAACCAGCCATGTCAGATGCTCTGCTCCAGTCGTTCAGTTTACCCAAGCATCAGATTAAGAGTTTCCAGCTGAGTCTAACAGTAACCCAAACAACCTAATAAGATTGTCTGGCTCAGTTTAACCGTTACCCATGCATCCTTTGAAGATTTTCTGGCTTAGTCTAAGAGTAACCCATATATCGATGTAATATTTGCAGCTTAATCTAACTGTGACTCATGCATTCCGGATTTGTCAAAGAGTTACGGATACATCCTTGTAATGTTTTCTAATTTAACCTATCCTTGTAATGTTTTCTAATTTAACCTAACAGTTACCCCCATGCATCCAAGTAAGAAAGTTCCTTTTCAGTCTACCAGTTACCCAAACCTCATCTGGAAGGTTTACATCTGTCTACGCCATCTTGGGAATATGTCCTGGCTTGGTCTGATACTACAGTTACCCATGCTTCCTTAAACACTGTCCATCTTGGTCTAACAGTTAATCATCCATCCTTGTAATATTGTCCATATTAGTCCAGCAGTTACACATGTATAATTGTAATATATTCCATCTTAGTCTAACAGTTAACCGTGCATCCTTGTAATATTGTCCATCTTAGTCTGACCGTTAACCATGCATGCTTGTAATAATTTCCTGCTTAGTGTAACTAGTAGCTAAACATCCTGATAACATTTTCTGGCTTAGTCTACTAGTTACTCATGCATCCTTGTAAAATCTTCCAGCTTAGTCTAACAATTATCTACACATCCTTAATAAGAATTTTTCTGGCTTAGTCTAACAGTTACACATGCATTCTGGCAATATTTTCCTGCTTAGACTTACAGTTACTGACGCATCTTAGGAGAAGTTAGCCCACTAAGTCTAACAGTTATTAATACATCTTTAGGCGAGTTTCTAGCCTTGTCCAACAACTACCAACTCATTCATCTTAGGAAGATTTCAAGCTCAGACGTGCTTTGTCATTCAGGTGGTCTGAAAGCTGTTTCTCAAATTTCCCCATACACAGCAGAGTTAGACATTTCTTGGTGTTACAGCCATGTTTTGTACCCCTCCTCATCCTGTAAATCACCCGCCGGCACTTTTCATCCCTCTGTCGAATATTCTCAAGGGTCCTGACCTCATCTGGACAAAGGCAGTTATCATGGAGTCTGTCCACTGCGCCTCACGGTCTGTCCACAGAGTGACCCCAGCTTCCAGCCTCTCTGGCCCTCTCTCGGACAGTCATGGCTCCCCGAGGCCTCCTGTCCTCTTGTGTGTGTGTGTGTGTGTGTGTGTGTGTGTGTGTGTGTGTGTGTGTGTGTGTGTGTGTGTGTGTGTGTGTGTGTGTGTGTAGTGTATGTGTGAGTGTAGGTGTGTGTGTGTGTGTGTGTGTGTGTGTGTGTGTGTGTGTGTGTGTGTGTGTGTGTGTGTGTGTGTGTGTTGTGTGTGTGTGTGTGTGTGTGTGTGTGTGAGAGAGAGAGAGAGAGAGAGAGTTTTTGTGTGTGAGTATGTGTGAGTTTGTGCGTGTGTGTGTGTGTGTGTGTGTGTGTGTGTGTGTGTGTGTGTGTGTGAGTCTGAGAGAGAGAGAGAGAGAGAGATTGTGTGTGTGTGTGTGTGTGTGTGTGTGTGTGTGTGTGTGTGTGTGTGTGTGTGTGTGTGTGTGTTTGTCGGCTGACGCCTCTGCACATCTCTCTCTCTCTCTCTCTCTCTCTCTCTCTTTCTCTGT
>JADBJO010001210.1:77500-82500 GCA_016801955.1 Conus betulinus | reverse complement strand
ATGACAGAACCTCCACGGGAGCGTTCCCTTGGGTGTACCAACCCATAATTATGACTGCAAGAGCCCATCGGCGAAAAACGCCACCGTCAAGCAACTGCCGTGTGCATCACGAAGTGTATGTTCAAGCACTGGAAGATCACTTGGAGATGAAACAATCGAGCATTCCTGAGAACTCCCCTGAAGAACATGATGGACGGCCAGACCAGTTCGGCCAGTTGGCCTGTCTGGAATGTACCTTATCAGAACTACCTGTCCTTCAAGCCCATCCCACCGACCACGACAAAGGATGAAGTCCCAGAGACAGAGAACACAAGTCCTGACTGGGCAACGAGAACTGGGCTTTCAAAGTATCTGAAATAACTCCACCAGTTTACGTGAACAAACGAATTACAAGACAAAAACACAACGCGTTTTGATCTCTTAGGTCTTCTTCAGCCCAGATAAACAACACTCCTGACAACAAAAAATGAAGAATGAGCAATCACTTATCCTTTATCTTCTCTCAGCGAAGAACTGAGCCAAAGACAGGACGTAGGACGTAGCATTGACGACGACATCCACGGACTGCAGAGTCCATCCTGTCACCCCTTTGAACTCCTGTCATCGACAAGGATGCTGATGATAACCCGTCAGCTCTTAGACCTACTGTCCTTGCAGGAGGAGGACCACGAACTCTCCAGTCAGAAGATGGGACATACGAGCTCCGAGACTCTCTGAGGCCCTCGGCCTGCCGCTGCACATGCAGTGCCTACAGTCAGGAATCAAAGACTGGTGGGTGAAGCCGGTGTCTCTTGGACCCAGACTCAGCCTGCATGCACAGAGCGTCCTCAGGACTCCATCCTTGGGCAAGAAGGATCAGCGAGCAGGATCGTCGGCGGGACTGTCCTCACAGTCACAGAAGTTAAGTCAGCCCTTTAGAACTTTACTTGGACTCTAAGATGGGGCAGCTGTAACACACTACACTGCACTACACTACACCACACTACACCACACTACACTACATACACTACACTACATCACACTACAGATGAGGCAGCAGCTACAACTTACTATAGAAAGAGAGTGGAGAAGGGGAACTGGAAGAAGAAGGTGAGATGGTGAAGGGGAATGTGAAATCAGCACTGAACCATCGCCTTACGGTGGGTCTTCCTTCACTGTAACGTCGTCAACACTGATACCGCCATAGTAGTCCCTTACGTCAAGAAAACAAATGACCACTTCGATTTCGGCTGTTAATGAACAGAGGTACAGACAGACAGCCGATAAACAGACCATGGTGCAGATAGGTTGGTAGGCTAGTGCAATGAACATTAAAGAGATAGATAGACCATGGCCAAGATAGGTTGGTTAAGTTAATAGGTTACGTGAAGAGATAGACCAAGGTTGGTGGGTTAGTGGAATGACTGTTAGTTAAAAAGAGATAGACAGACCATGGTGCAGATAGGTTCGTAGAGTTAGTGGAATAGTTTAAGAGATATATAGACCATGGTGCGCGCGCGCGCGCGCGCGCGCGCGTGTGTGTGTGTGTGTGTGTGTGTGTGTGTGTGTGTGCGCGCGCGCGCGCGCGAGCGCGCGTGTGTGCGTGTGTGTGTCCTTCATTTAACGTGTGTGTGTGTGTGTGTGTGTGTGTGTGTGTGTGTGTGTGTGTGTGTGTGCGCGCGCGCGCGCACGTGTGTGTGTATACGTGCGTGCGTGCGTGCGTAAGAGCGTGCGTGCGTGCGTGAGTATGTGAATGTATTTGTGTGTTCGTAAATATGTGTGTGTGTGTGTGTGTGTGTGTGTGTGTGTGTGTGTGTGTGTGTGTGTGTGTGTGGACGTGTTCGCATGCGCGCGCATGCTATTCAGGCATGCGCCTGTGAGTGAAAATATTCCGTGCGTCATGAGCGAAATCGATGAAAACCAAAAACATTAGTGGTTACAAAACCTGGAGCAATATACGCATATCTGTATGCGACACATCTGTGTCAACTGTGGGCCTGTAACCGGTTGAGACCAGCTGTGCAGTGTGGAGCTGCCTGGTGTGAACTGTATCAACGTAGACACAACAAAAACTGGTACAGAGTGGAGGGGGGAGGGAAGGACGAAGAAAAGGACAAAACTAGGAAAGGAGAAAAGGCAGAGAGAGAGAGAGAGAGAGAGAGAGAGAGAGAGAGGATAGAGAGAGGAGGGAAGGAGGGAGGGAGGAATAGTCGGGAGGGAAGAGGGAGGGAAAGATAGAAAGAAGGGTAGGAAAACAAATCTGCGTACCGTAAAGGTAAATCAGAAAAGTTCACGAAGAAAAATAAAGGCAACATTCAAATAAATACACACACCCTGAAGATTCAACACACACCGATGTGGACGGATTGTGAAGAAAAGCATCACGCAAGCCAACCACCTGTCACTGAGATTATGAACATGGCTCTCCGCTGTTCAAAGAGAGCGCCATGAACACACACAGAGACACAACGCAAGCGCGCGCACACTGTTGAATATCATCAGCACACACACACACATACACACCGACACACGCGCGCACTGTTGCTGTGTATCAACACACACACACAGGCACTGCAGGAGTATGTAGGCCGGGTCAGGGCTGTTCAATACACACGTGCCCTCCCTCCCGAACCACACGGCTCGACGGTCATTGACTGAATGATGGCTTCCCTCTCTGCACCCCCCCACCCCCCCCCCCCCCCACCACAGCCCCACACACAGCTGCCACACACACACCCACACACCACACACAGAGAGAGAGAGAGAGAGAGAGAGAGAGAGAGAGACTGTTTGTAGACCCACAAGACTCACGACGTTCACCACTTTTCGAGGCGCCGCGCGAGTTCCCCCACTCAGCTTGCCAACACAGCGCTACAGCAGCTGCAGAGTTGTAAACTGTTCCCCAATATTGCGCTCCACTCATCAGCAAGATGCGATATTGAGCGGCTTTCAAGACCAGTAACTCCGTCCAGGAGGCAGCCTTGAGCGGGAATGCGAGTGGTCAGTTTCACTCGCTGCAGACGTCATCGGCAGCAATACAGCATCGTGCGGCGGCTATGAATGGAGGGAGGAGAGAGTACCAGAGGCCGCAAGAGCTACTGCGTCTGTCTGTCTCCCTCCCACCTGTGCCGTCAGAGAAAGAGAGACAGCATGCTGGTTTCACAGCGTTTCTATGGGCGGCATCAGTAGGGGCTGGTGGGGGGTGGGGTAGGATGGGGGTGGGGGTGGGGGGGGGGGGGTTAATTGACTATTGTCAGACAAACGGTAGACTCTTCCCACTTTCTCTACAGCGTTGGCATCGTCACCGAAATACTTTTTTAAAAGTTGGAAGTGAGCGCTTAGCTGTATTGAAGTAGTGAGGTGGACAGGGGTACTAACCAGCTGACCCCATCGTCATGGGGAAATTCATATGGAGGCACTGATTTACAATTGATATACCAAGATGAAAGGAATTAAAGACTGGTTTGTAGTCATCATTGACATGCTCAGATGGCGGGAATTACTTGCTATCTGTTTTGTAATCATCATTGACATGCTCAGATGGAAGAAGTTACTTGCTATCCGTTTTGTAATCATCGTTGACATGCTAAGACGTAAGGAATTACTTGCTATCTGCTTTGTTGATAGCTGCTTTTGTTATCGTCATTGAAATAACGAGGCAGTGGAGTTACTTGTTATTAACTGCTTTGTATTTTCTGAAATACTAAGATGGAAACTGCAAACTGCTTAGTAATCACTGAAATATCAAGATGAAAGAAGGTGAGAGAGCATTTAGCTTTAGTGCGCCCACGCTTTGGAATTCTCTTCCTGATAGCTTACGTGACTGCCACACATTATCTAAATTCAAGTCAGAGTTTAAAACACACCTTCTTTAGGAAAGCCTTCTTCAACCACGATATCTAAATGCTGTGTCTATTATTCTGACCTGACTTTTTTGTACTGCATGCAAAACTGTATTGTTTACGCTTGAACCGATGAACTTGATAAGTGCGTCTGTGTCGGTGTGTGTGTGTGTGTGTGTGTGTGTGTGTGTGTGTGTGTGTGTGTGTGTGTTGTGTTTGTGTGTGTGTGTGTGCGTGTGTGTGTGTGTGTGTGTGTGTGTGTGTGTGTGTGTGTGTGTGTGTGTGTGTGTGAACACATGTCAGTGCAAGTGTTTTTGAGAGTGTGTTGAGCGCAATGAGTTGACTCCAGAATTGCGCCATATAAAATCCATACATTATTATTATTTATTAAGATACTGCTTAGTGATCATCACTGAAATCCTAGGAGTTACTTGCTAACGGCTTTGTAATCATGGAAATGCTAAAATGGAAACAGTTACTTGCCAACTGCTTTGTAATCATGGAAAATACTAAAATGGAAAGAGTTACTTGTTGACTGCTTTGGAATCATGGAAATGCTAAAATGGAAGGAATCACTTGCTGACTGCTTTGGAATCGTCAGAAACTTGGGGCACAGTTCCTCACACACTTTAACCAGGGAGAAAAGATTTGAAAGGGTGATTTCTCAATCACAAATGAAGTATAACATCATTGGTGAAGTTTACCTACTGTGGTCAAGTGTCCATCTATTTACAGCCACTGTAGCTTCCCTTTTGTAGTCTGGTGTCACTGTATTTGCAACAACTAAAGTGTTCCTACTTCTGTCTGGCCTCGGTCCATCGACAACTACTGAAGTTTTCCTTTTGTAGCCTATGTACAGCAGCTGTAGTTTGGCGTAAATCTATTTACAGTGACTGAAATTTCCTCCTCCATGTCTGATGTCAGTCTGTTTTACAGATGCTGACGTTTTCCTGTTGTTGTCCGATGCCACTCTGTTTTACAACACCAGACTACTGAGGGGAAACTTCATCTGCTGTGAATAGATTGTCACCAGACTACAGATGAAAACCTTCAGTCGCTGTAAATAGATTGACAGCAAACTACAGATGAAAACCTTCAGTCGCTGTAAATAGATTGACAGCAGACTACAGATGAAAAACCTTCGGTCGCTGTAAATAGATTGACATCATACTGCTGATG
>JADBJO010001210.1:67500-72500 GCA_016801955.1 Conus betulinus | reverse complement strand
GAGTTCTACCTCTATCTGAAATTAGAAAAGCTTCTACTTTAAAATTCATCTTAAAAAGTTTCTCACAAAAAAAAAAGTTTGCTCAGAAGAGGTATGTTTAGATTCGGAAAAGGATTTTGGAAAACGTGCACAAACGTATACAATCCACAAAATCTATTTATTCATTTTCCTCAGATCTTCTAAAAGATACAAAAAATAGATAAAAATGATATCGCCGGAAAACCAACGTTTTCACCCATTCCAAAATGGGTACAATCAAAAGCTTCCTTTGACATTGATTACAATGATTTAACTAAAAAGGATTCTCCCAACATTTGAGAAATTTTGTCTACTCTCACTTAGAAAATAAGTACAACCATCACTTAAAAATATTCACAGATGGCTCAGTATTAGATGATAATAGCACGGGAGCAGCTTTCATAATCCCTAGCTTAAAAATAGAAAAGTTATTTTATCTTGGTAAAAGTCTGTCTATATATAGCGCAGAATTACTTGCTATACTCAAATCATTGGATTTCATTTTGAATTTCCCCATAAATAACAGCCAAATCGTAATATGTGCTGATTCAAAAGCAGCATTGAATGGTATTAAGTCTTCTAATTCATGTGTACGATTAGACATGATAACTGAAATCAATCATATAGTACACCTTCTTTCCCAAAAAGGCATTAATATTACTTTTTGTTGGGTGCCCTTCTCATTTTGGTATATCAGCAAATGAACAAGTAGACAAAGTTGCAAAAAAGGCAGCTCAAAACCTTAGCGGCACAATAACAATAAAAGTTCGCTTAGATCTGGCAGAATGTTTCTCTATCATAAATAAAACATCTCGTGATAATGCAACAAAAACACTGAGGAACTCGGACATATATTATTATAAACAATTGCATCAAATGTAATGACAAAAGCAATGGGATAACATCATACAAAAGATTTATTTTCTCATCCAGGAGATTGAAAGTCTGATCCATAGGCTTCGTTTAAACTCGTTTAAAAAAAAAAATATTGCAAAGATATTAAATGTATGTGTGGAGATTCTATAAGTGTCAATCATTTACTGATTCATTGTCCCAAAACAAAAGAGCTTTTTGATAAATCAGGTATTGAGGGTTTTGTTGATGGATCGACTCCTTTATCACTATCTAGTATATTAAACAATTTTGCTACTCTTGAATCTGAATCTGTTTCCAAATGTTTATTAGGCTGTTCACTTAATATTTATCTTTAGCAGTTGTGATTGTTACCGTTACAATTCTAGTTTAAGTTTCTGATGAATAGGATGGGGTGTGGAGGGTATGATTACATTCCTTACGAACTACTTTAAAACTTACACTCTCCCTTACACTCCCTGAAAAAAATGCATCTCTCTCATTCCTTACATCAAGTTCACTCTACACTTGCATACATGCAGAGAGAGAGAGAGAGAGAGAGAGAGAGAGAGAGAGAGAGAGAGAGAGAGAGAGAGAGACGCAATATGATCCATATTTTCTCTCCTCATCCAGTTTGCCCAGTGTGCCAGACACAGGATGCGACGTTGACCGTTTCACCCCCCTGTTCTTATCATCACTGTCACCATCCTTGGCAGCAAAACTGACTTCACCCCCATCATTACCATCATCACCCTCAATCCCCCTGGAGTTAGCTGTCCTCTGGCGGTAGTGTGGAGCCGACAGGTCATGTCAGAAGGTCACAGGTCAGAAGGTCGCAGGTCAGAAGGTCGCCTGCTGATCTGTGTCAGAGGCCAGGAATCACACTGCTACTGAAACGGCAGATATTCTCTCTCTTTATCTCTCTCTCTCTCTCTCTCTGAATGGATCTCTGTCTCTGTCTGTCTCTGTCTCTCTCTGTCTCTTTCTCTCTCTCTCTGTCTGTCTCTCTTTCTCAATGGATCTCTCTCTCTGTCTTCTCTCTCTGTCTCTGTCTGTCTGTCTGTCTCTGTCTCTCTGTCTGTCTCTCTCTGTCTTCTCTGGATCTCTCTCTCTCTCTCCTCTCTCTCTCTCTCTCTGTCTGTCTGTCTGTCTCTCTCTCTCTCTCTCTCCTCTCTCCTCTCTCTCTCTCTCTCTCTCTCTCTCTCTCTGTACGTATTCTTGTTTATGGATCTCTCTCTCTCATGGAAAACTTACTGTCTGATTCCTCATACTTTCCATCGATTTTATATCCTCGTTATTTTGCTCACACACGCTCGACATTCGGCAGTGAACCAGGGCTCTCTATATTTGCTGCTTGTCACAGACACGATTCGTGACGAGTTATGCGCATCTGCTGTGTACATAGCCAGAGATTTTTTTTTTTTCATTTCCGCGGTGAATGTTACTCTCACCAGCGAACGTTCAAAAATTGGAGTGTTAGACTTGCACAGATCGAGTATGGCAGTGGAGTCAGGTACATCTGCTGCTCCCCACGCTCGCTGTGCCCGCGCTTGTTGGTCGGGAAGTGCTCGTTAATCCCTTTTTTTTTTTCTTGTTGATGATGTTATTGTATCATGTCATGTGCGATGATATGAAATCCTTCTCCCTCTTATTACTGTATTGTGTCTTGAGTGAAGCTATGAATTATTTTCTAGCTTAACAGGGAGTGAGAGTGTACACACATGTTGATGAATTAGTTTACACTTGCATGTTGATGTTGTCCATGTGCTAAAAGAAAAAAAAATCATTTCCATTTCATTGTTATTAAATGTGCGCTCCTCGCTAAATCCCTGTTGGGGCTGTTTATGTTGTAGGGTGGTGTGAGTGAGTGAAAGAAAGATTTGATAAAAGATATACAAACAACTTACAGGCCTTCAGACATCCAAGAGACAGATGTAACAGGTCTATTTACAAGCACCCCTCACTCCACTTTGCGCCATTGCTCGTCGAGGACCTTGCTCTCAACAAACTTACCGCCAGCTGCACAGGTGTACAACCCCGACTCCAACTTTGCATGAACAAAATCAGACAGTGGCCAGATGAAAGAGGCTTTTCATTTTACTTCTACTCAAATCCATTTGTATTGCATTGTCCTCATTTCTGACACCACTTTGCAGACCCGTAAAATTCGTCTGACAAATCCATCACTCCAGATATTAAAGAAGCTAGGTGTCTGACAGGAGAGTTTCGACCAAAGAAAAAAAAAATCAACTTCAGGCTAATGTCACATTTATTTCTCAAACACTACCTGTCAATGGCCAGTCAACAAGCACTGATGGTGCACACAGACCGAGGCACTGATATCCTATCCATCTTCACAGGGCTTTGCCCTGCTCTCAAAGAATGCAGTCCTCAGGATTCTCCAGATAATAAAAAAAAAAAAATACGAGTGATCTGTTTTGTTTCTTCCCTAAATTGCCAGAATCGCTGGAAAGCTGTTGCTCAGCTCATGGACTTAATTCACTCGAATAACCTTGTTCCTCCCCCCCCCCCCCCCCCCCCCCCCACACACACACACACACCCTCATTTAGTTTGCCTACCACTCTGCCCTTAGCACTGAAACTTTTCTTCCTAAAGTCTGCAATGACGCACTGCCTGCTGCTCTCGACAACAGCAACACGTTATGACGTTTCTCTCTCTACTGAATATCTACTGGTGTTCTTCTGTGTGAGGATGAGCTATGGTTTAATTTGAATTACACAAAGGAAGGAAAAGTACGACAGCAATCAAGATGTGAAAGCAGTTTATTTGGTTTAGAAAACAAAATCAATTGATCAAACAAACATTATTCGTTTCTGTCAGCGACATGCTGTGCGGATGATGACGTAAGAGTTGTGTGATACGACAGTGGTTTATCAAACACGATTTTGTCCAACTGAGTTTTCCTCGAGTGCAGGCTGTTCGTGGCTGTTCGTTGGCAACCGCGGCTGTTTGGTTTCATCAACACACTGGCCCTACATGGCAACCTACCTGCCTCTTTGTTCATCTGCACACCTGTCTCTGTGTTCATCTGTACACTGTGTTCATGCCTGCCTGTGTTCATCTGCACACCTGCCTCTGTGTTCCTCTGTGTTTATCCTCCTGCACACCTGCCTCTGTGTTTATCTGCACACCTGCCTCTGAGAGTTCATCTGCACACCTGTCTCTGCATACATCATCCTGCACACCTGCCTCTGTGTTTATCTGCGTACCTGCCTTTGTGTTCATCTGCACACCTACCCTGTCTCTGCTAAAGTTCATCTCCTTACACCGACTTGTCTCCTCCTATCTGTCTCCGTTAGTCTTATCTATCTCTGTCTCTGCTAAAGAAGACATTTCTCCCAGTTGTCTACACACACGCGCGCGCGCGCGCACACACACACACACACACCACACACAGGGCCACATCGCACACACACACACACACACACACACACACACACACACACACACACACACACACACACACACGCACGCACGCACGCACACACACAACATATTTCCTGCAGGCTGGGTTTTCCTGGACTGTCCCAGCAGAACAAGATGGGTGATCACTGGGATGACGTCACACACTACCCCCAACACGTGCTGCTCCCTCACTGCTTCTCTCTGCCATCTCTGCCCTTCCAAGCAACAGAAATTTGACTCTGCAGCCTGGGGCTGCCAGACAGTACCTCGGATGTCGCTTTCTTTACAGTAATATATTCTGGAGTTCGGTCAATGATGTTTCCACGAAGTCTTTCGGTGAGATATTTTTGACGGTCTTTCAGTTATGCGTCCACCTTGTCGGTCATTAATGCTCCCAGAAAGTCTGTCAGTAATGCCTTCAGAAAGTCTGTCAGTAATGCCTTCAGAAAGTCTGTCAGTAATGCCTTCAGAAAGTCTGTCGGTAATGCCTTCGGAAAGTATGGCAGTAATGCCTTCAGAAAGTCTGTCAGTAATGCCTTCAGAAAGACTGTCGGTAATGCCTTCGGAAAATCTGTCAGTAATGCCTTCAGAAAGTCCGCCAGTGATGCCTTCAGAAAGTCTGTCGGTAATGCCTTCAGAAAGTCTGTCAGTAATGCCTTCAGAAAGTCTGTCGGTAATGCCTTCAGAAAGTCTGTCGGTAATG
>JADBJO010001210.1:57500-60000 GCA_016801955.1 Conus betulinus | reverse complement strand
TATCCTGAGGTCATGAAAAGCAGGACAGCAAAAAAGGAAATGGATTTCATCTTCCTTGGCCAGGTTACATAAACGGCATGTCAGTTCATTATCACTCACAGCACTGTATCTGAAACGGTGACAAGCTATATCAGAAACACCATTTACCCAATGACAAAAGTTCCAGCAGTCACCCTCATTCTCCAGAAGCCACTCTATTCCCAGAACCTCCCTGAGGAGCACCACTCTGCGCTCACCGCTCCTCTGTATCTGGCCGAATCTCCAATTGAGGCATGGGACATCCACTGCCGAGATGGCATCAAAGGTCACATCCTCTGGTCGAGTCCCCTGGACTTTTGGTTTATTGCTCTCTGCAGCTGCTACCACAAACATCTTCTCTGGCTGAAAGTTCTCCTGTCGGCTGCCCCCCCCCCCCCCCCCCCCCCCCCCCCCCCCCCCCCTTCCTGCCTTATCGCTGGCCACACGCCGCAATTTTGATTCTGCACTGAAAGGCCTACGATAAGTTTGAGCCACCATTCAATGTTACACTGATAATGGATCCAAAGAACAACTCCCCACCGACTACTTTCCTTGTTTTGAGGGGGATTTTTACCGATGAAATCACGAATAATCTTCAAATACACTGACTCCCACCCCCCACCCCCCTTTAATGATGTCAAATTTCAGGCCTGTTGCACTCACCCGTGACCCTGTCTTTGCGCCGGCTGGAAAGCTCCCAAAATAGTCCCCTTCCTTTGATTTTAATCTGTCTGCTTGGAACCACCTGGCTTGTACCTTGATGGCCGTGTGAAAGACAATGAGGAGAATCAACTTTCAGACACAGCAAACATCCTCAAAATAATTATCGCGCGCCAGTCTATAAATACTCGACTTCTTAAAGCAAGACCTTTTGCGCATCAAATTTTGGTGTGCAGCCACTGCTGCTGGTCGCACACCTGAATTGCGTCCCTCCCCTGTGGCCAACCCTTCGTTGCCCCCCTGCCCTCTGCTCTCTCTCACGCACTGGTGATCAATTACTCTGGTCAAGTCCCCCTGGACTGCGGGCAGTCACAGCCCAGAGCCTACAGCCGACGCTTTTCTAGATGGACAATCCTCTGTGGCCCTGGCCTGCAACGGTCGTTGTCCTTCCTGAGCGTGGGTTCAGGTGGGTAGCAGGGTCTTCACTTCTTCACCAGGGAGTCACAGCTCTACGAGTTGTCAAGGGGCTTTTAACTCTGTCAAGTCGCGATACTAGGGGCCGTAATCTTCCCTGAAACTACAAATGATCTGCCAACTTGTAAAGAAAAGATAAACATTGTCAAAAATCAAAAGTGTAGGCATGGATATGACTAACCCCCCCCCCCCCCTATATATATATATATATATATATATATATATATATATATATATATATATATATATATATAAACAAGCATGAAGATTAAAATTTGTCTGGCGTAATGGTAGTAGAGTTGATGGTTCTCATAACGTATGTATCGGAAAATGGTATTGGTGTCGGAAGAATCCACCTGACATGCTTTCAATGGCGATAGAGGTGTTGGTATGTAATTCCCAACACGACTCGATTGGGTTAACCTCCCAATGCTGTTCAGCCCACCTGTACATCGGGGATTATGGACGTTGCATCGAATGTTGACATGTCTGGGTCCACTTATGAGTTCATTTGTTACATACCTACATGTCACAAAGACTGAAACACATAGGCCTACAGTGTAACAGTTCAAATATCTTACAGTACGTGTTTAGTTTTGAACCAGTCGACAGAAAAGATGAAGTCGATTATAACACAAATACAACCATTTTGTGGATTTCAATCTTTGCTCTGGTGTTCTGTAGATCAACATTGATAAAAAAGCTGTTTTTTTTCTACTCTTTGGATGTACGTACGCCCCCCCCCCCCCCCCCCATCCCCTCCTCTGTGTCCTCCACCCCCCCCCTCCCCCACGCCCTTCTCTAAAGGACCCGACTATTTCTTCAAATATCTTCTTTTTCTGTAGTTTGGAAAATGATGTAGTAGTTTCTTTTTAACGCTGATGTGTTCTGTTTACCGGCGATTTTAATATATCCACCGCACCTGTTTTTCAAGTACGTTATTGACAACTCTGAAGTTGGCATGGATGATACGCTAATTTGTTACTAACGACATGATATCACATTCTGAGTTTCCTGTTACTGACGACCATATACTACACTCTGAGTTTCCTGTTACTGACGACCATATACAGTAGAATCCGGTTATAAGAAAGTTGAGGGGAATTTTTTGTTTTTTTCTATAACCGAGTTTTCTTACAGCCGAGTTTTCTTATAATCGAGAGTTCTAAAAGAATTTTTTACACTGTTTCTAATATCCGAGTTTTTGTTTTGTTTTTGCTTTGGTTCTCTTTTTTCTCTGCTCTTTTCTGTAATTGTTAGTGTGTGTACGTCAGTGTTAGAAAGAGACAGACAGAGATTGAGACAGACACACACAGAGACACAGAGACACATACACAGAGACACGGAG
>JADBJO010001210.1:27500-37500 GCA_016801955.1 Conus betulinus | reverse complement strand
TTCTCGCCCCCATCAATCACATATCTGTATTTTCCCATCTCCATCAAGTCCTTGTGATATTTCTGTATTTTCTACTCCCTAACAATTCCCTGTAATATTTCTGTATTTTCTACTCCCTAACAATTTCCCGTGGTACATCTGTATTTTCCCAGCCACGTGACAATTCCCTGTGATATTTCTATATTTTCTCGCTTCCATCAATTCCCTGTGCTCTTTCTGCATTTTGTCATCCTCCTAACAACTCCCTGTGACGTTTCTACATTTTCTCATCCCCGCTAACCATTCCCTGTGGCATGTCTGTATGTTCTCACCGACCCATCCCAACATTCCCTGTGGTGTTTCTGTACCTGCAGGTTCAGACCTTTGCTGTGGCAGACCTTCGGATTGCCTGGGCAAACTCCGTCGGTCTGAGCGTGATTCGTCCACCGCTTCCTCCGGTCTGCAGGGCACTCCGGATTCTGGAGAAGGCACACACTCCAGCAATCGTGACCAGCAAGGTCACCAGCAAGATCACCAGCAAGGTCACCAGCAAGGTCACCAGCAAGTTCACTTAGGTCACCAGCAAGGTCACCAGCAAAGTCACCCGGATGACGGCACAGGAGACCACAGAGTGTCCCTGGGAGAAAATCCAGGAGAAGCCAATGACCGTTCCAACGACCACGGCGAAGACCTCCGAGACCAGCTTCCCACAGAGATGAACGAGGTCACTGCATTGTAGAGAGTTCTTGTGTAGCCCGTGACCTGAACGGTCCATTGCCTGTACTGTGTTGCCTGTACTGTGCTGCCTGTACTGTGTTGCCTGTACTGTGTTGACTGTACTGTGTTGACACGGCTGTGTGATGATGTGTGAAAGAAACTGACAGCTGTAGCAGGAAGGTCGATGGATACACTGACCTCACACAGTTTCTGAGTAGTTTGTAGTAAGTGCCAAATGTGTGTGTGTGTGTGTGTGTGTGTGTGTGTGTGTGTGTGTGTGTGTGTGTGTGTGTGTGTGTGTGTGCATGTGTGCGTGTGTGTGTGTGTGTGTGTGTGTGTGTGTGTGTGTGTGTGTGTGTGTGTGTGTGTGTGTGTGCGCGTGCGTGCGTGTGTGTGTGCGTGTGAGTGCATGCGTGTGTGCGTGCGTGCATAAGTGTGTGTGTGTGTGCGTGCGTGCACGTGTGTGTGTGTGTGTGTGTGTGTGTGTGTGTGTGTGTGTGTGTGTGTGTGTGTGTGTGTGTGTGTGTGTGTACTCTAGAACAAAATCTCTCAATTCCTCATAATCATTTGTGGTGATTTGACAGACCAAAGATTTGACAGGAAAATAAATTCTTTATGGATGCTGTTGTTGTTATTGTTGTTGTTGCTGTTGTTACCGATGCTATTGGTGGTGGTGATGGTGTTTGTGGTGATGTTGTTGTTGTTTCTGCTGTTATTTGTTGTGTTGCTGCTGCTGTTGTGGTTTGTATCATTGTTGTTTTGTTGGATGTTGCTGCTGTTATTACGACTGTCGTGTTGTAGTTGTTGTTGCTGCTACCACAGCTCATGTTGTCGTCGTTGTTTTTTAGGACAGCTGCTATAGTTGTTCTTGTTGATGATGATGATGATGGCATTGTTGGTGTTGTTGCCGTTGTGGTGGTGGTTGCTGCCGCTGGTTTAGTGTGTGTTGGTGGTGTCCTTGTTAATTCTGTTACCTTTGTTGTTGCCGTTAGCATTGTAGCTACAACTGTTGTTGATGTTACTGTTTGTTGTTGTTGTTGCTGTTAACGTTGTTGTTGTTGTTGTTGATGATATTGTTGTTGTTATTGCTGTTGGTATGGTGGTTGCGCTGGTGTCATTGTTGCTCTAGGTATTGTGGTGTTTGTTGTTGTTGTTGTTGTTGTTGTTGCATCTGTTTTTGTTGCTATTGCCAGTGTTGTGGTTTGGTTTTGGTAGTGTTTTTGTTGTTGTTGTTGCTGCTGCTGCTGCCAACCATGTGAACATCGTCATACTGACGGGGCAAAAATCCTTGGGCAAAAACCTTCGGACGCCTTGGGAGGTGAAAGCTATACCTTTCCCTCTGCGCATTAACCTCCCCTTAGCAGGTACCCACTCACTGCCGTGTGGCCATCACAATCCGACCCCACGTGTGTTCCAACGTTGAACCTTCAGCGCCGCAGACAAACGCTGGAACCATTTGACAACGGGCCTCTCTGTGATGTTTATCACTGATGAGCGCTTTGACGGTTTTTGGGGGTATTTGTTTCTTTCATGCTTTCAGCTGAGAGAACATAAAGCATATTAACACCCCGTACTTTTTGTTTTAACTGGGTGTTTTGATCATATTATTTTGTTACGTCTCTTTCCTTGAAATATGCTTGTAATTATGCGGCTTATTCCGTTGTGGGCTGTTACCCATTTTGTGATGCACCTTGGTTATCAGCCTACGTCTTTCATCCTGTTTCTGACCCTTGTTTGTGGACATCCAGTTCGTTTCCTTTAACTATCCTCATCTCTTAATATGTTTCTGAAATGTGAAACACTGACATAGTTTTAGAAATTACGGCAATGATAACAAAGTGTCATAAAACAGAAAAAATTCAATACTTAGTACTTCAACGTTAGACAAGCTGTGATGTTTGTTCAAACATATGATTTACAATTTTGGTCATGTGACTGTGCCTCACGACAACAGAAGGCTGGCACAATTTAGGCAATATAATGTAATTAGCTCCCAGCTTGCCTGACTGGAAGGCAATGGGTCAAAAACGAAGTGAACAACCAACAAGTAGGATGAATCAATTTGTTCATTTCTCCTGTTTGTTGTTGCTGTGTAGATGTGTCCAGTACAGGGCATATACGCAAGCTTGGAGCTTCCTTTATTGGGGGTGTTTTCCTTGTTTGTTCTATGTGCTCTGTGCTGTCATGTCTGCTGGGCGATTCGGTGTCGTAAGCAGCATTCTCTTTGGAGTTATGGGCCTGTATTTGTTTCATTGTGGGAGCAAGAGTTACCCTACTTGTTGGTTGTTCACTGTTTACTGTTCCTTGCATCATGTCATTTTGCTTTCAAAAACGAAATGTATTTCGCTTCAATTCCAAGCTGTTCACAGTGTCGCCCACCATCAAGGGCAGACCCAGAGCCCAAAACCAACTCTGTCTGAAATGGCAACACAACATACACCACAATACAACATTCCTCAGGTCCCCCGACACCATGCGGTCAACCACGAGGCAACCTGCGTAGAATTGTCCAGCACGCCACAAGAAGGCCATCCCCTGTATTGCTCAGCTCTTAACATACACTGGCTCAATACAGTTTAATCGGATGTTTCAAAGAAAGTCAGCAATAACATAGTCAACTACATCCTTCAACATGTAACATTCACAGACTGTAAATAAAGCTCACACCATCAAAATCAACTGCGTACCCCAACGCTTAGTCCCATTCAGCTTTAACGCCCATACCCATTTTTATTTTCAGTGATATACAGGCGAAGATGGCCCATTCCAGAAGAGCATAGAAAGAAGGCCTATCGCACACTACACATAACTACCAGAACGACAACAATTAAGTGATGAGAGAAAATGGCGGTCGCCAGGACTGAAAGTTCACTGGGTGCTCTAACTAGCGGAAACAACCAGGCAGCCCTTTATTGTTTAAGACACACAGACCCTATAAAGCTGTACTGAAAATGTGAAAAAGAATCCGTGGTAAACTACGTCACGCCGTTACAGAAAGACACATCAATACCCTCATCAAGCCACGATGTCACACCGTTTCAGAAAGATACATCAATAGACCTCATCAATCCACGTGCCGCAGACTGGCCAGCCAGTGTCCTCCTCCGGGCAATCGTCCTCACCACAGAGGTTAGAGGCAAGGGGACTTTAGGTTCTCTACCCTATGCTCTCATGAAACAGCTCCGTATGTCTGGCAAGAGAAAGACTAGAGCCCTGAAAGCCAGGGCAAAGGCAGGTGAAAAGAATGTCAGCTGCATGTGATCGACTGGAACAAAAGCGGGCTTCACAAAGCTGAAACTGCTCATCTTAGAACAGGTGTCTGACAGTGATGTGAGTAAAACATCCGTCTAAACAACACACCTTGCGGACACCCACTCGTCCACTTTGCGGACACCCACTCATCAACCTTGTGGACACCCACTCGTCCACCTTGCGGACACCCGCTCGTCCAAAAGCTGGGGGTTCGGATCCCGGCCAGCAAAAGAAGAAAAAAAAAAAAAAGAAAACTCGTAGCATAAGGTATGATGTGGATGCGACCCCCGCCCTCTTTGACTCCAGGGCCCAAACGCTTTGTCTGGTGGGAGTTTCTTCTCTGAGGACCTTCTGGTGTCGAGCTCTCCCTCCAGTGTCTTTCCGCTTCCTACCGTTTCATCAGTGTACATCACAAGGAGGACAGCAAGGACTTGAGTTATTTTTGCCACAAATCGTACCCCTTTTATTTCAAGCTTATATACACCTTGTACATCTTACATTTTTTCCAAGTCATTTCTAAGGCATACACATACAAAATGAATCGCTCTGATAAAATATTTTTCTAACCCCAGGCTGTAAACGGCACACATTTTTGATTTATTATAAATCTTCATCCAGTCAGCAGCAAACAGCATGAAAAAAAAAAAAAAAACCATTCAGCAATGTAAGAGAGATGGGAAAGAAGGAACGGAGTACGGGGTGAAAGAAAGGAGGGGGAACACACATATAATTTTAACCATACTCATAATAATCAATCCGACAAAAGAAAAACAAAAAAAACGTTGACAGTCACACATAATCAACACAAACACTAATGAACATGCAACGAATTAAACAAAAATTCAATTCACAACAAATCTCACAGACTAACAAAGTAGCAAGCAACGTTAGAGTTGGCTGTAGACCCACTGATGGTGAAAACGGTGTGGTAACAAACATGCAAACACACTGACTGACTGACTGACTGACTGACTGACTGACTGACTGGCAAAATGACAAAGTAATGTGTCAACTAAGCAGCTAACTCACTGACCACTCTCCACTGGCTGACCAACTCACTGACCGATTACCTAATTTACAATTAGCTTTTCAACTAACTCGCTAAACACGTCGATAATTAATGCCATAACCGATTAACAAACCAGAATTTGATTGAAAGTGATTGAACATATTGGAAAAAAAAAGTGACCATCACTCGACCAAATACTCTAGTTAACAATACAAAAAACAAAACGTCTGAAATGCCTACTGAAACCACGAATTTCAGACCAAAATCTGATCAGGTGATGAATGAATAAAGACAGAAACAAGAATAGACGAAAACCATAAAATGCACACTGTTCAAAAAGATAAAATTCATGAGCAATCACTTGAAACGAAATCGTAAAACGTAACAACAGGTCTCCTTCACTGTTATCACAGTACAATCATGAGTCACGTCAGCCTGACGGGAGATTTGCATTTCTGAGTTAATGAAGGCTGGAGCACGCATCTCAGATTTCCTACGGCACCATGACCCGGAACTTAAGTTCTCCGAGATGCGTTCAGTCAGCAGGACGTGCTTACTACGTTACACACAACGATACGGTATGTCAAATTCAGGGGCGACCACCCACCTTCCTGTCTCGAATGAAGAGAGAGAGGAGGGCGGAAGTGAAGCCCTTCGTCAGGGTGGGTGATGCCGAATGAATCAGAAGTGCTGACCTCACGTCCGGCTTCCCGATTCGATACCCCAAAGCCTCGTGTCCACGTGTCGTTGCCCTTGACAACCGCTAGCGTCAGGCCCACGACGCCACGACATTCTCTCTCTCTCTCGACGTCTTCCGTCTGCTGGGTGGTGAACAGAGAGGAGAGGAGCTGCAGATCGTCATGAGGAGGACTGAACGAAGGGAGACAACCATTGCTGACAGCTACAATTAACGGATAACGTTTTGAACGGGACTGAGTTTTATTACATAATACTTAATCATCCATTAAATGACATGATTTTCAGACGTAAAGGCTGTACTCATTTCTTAAATGCCAGTAATTCAACTACTGAATTAGATTTTTTTTTAAAGTTCTCTCAGAAATTGATGTTACTGTCCAGGTTTAGAAACTGTGTAGACATCGACATCTGAATACAAAAAGGAAGGCAAAAGAAAAGAAACAATTGTCTGAAAGTCAGCCAAAAGGTTTTCCGAATGAGATGCACCCAAGTCCACGTTGTTTGAAGTCAAAGGAAAGCAAATGCTGTTTAGAATGTAAGCCAGACGTTACCGTACATTAGATGCACCAAAGTGTACGTTGTATTCACAGATCAAATCGTTAATGTTCCGTCAACTACAGACACGAAAAAGTATGAAGGTGCAGCAGGTACCAAGGCATCTGTCAGCTTCTTTATTCCCTGCAGTATCAGGTCAGCTTGTTTTAATTTTAATTCAGGATCTCTGGTGAAAGTCGAAAGATGGCCCCACGCTGATGAGCAGACACCAGCATCACCGCCCCCTGTCAGTCGTCTCTCTCATAAAGCACCGCCGCCCCCCCTGTCAGTCTCTATCTCACCAGGCAGCAGGCTATATGAACGCGCATCCGACAACCTCTGGCTTTGAAGTGTAGGCCGGCAGGTGGCGCTCACAGCTGTGACTAATGGCAGTCATTGATTGGTGGGTCTGGTGCCAGGGCCTGCCCCTCCTCGCCATCCAATCCCGTCTTCTTTTCCTACACACAGACCCCCCCCCCCCCCCGCCCCCCTCCCCCCCCCCCACACACACCACACACACACACACACACACACACACACACGTACGTACGTACGTCCTATCTGTTGCCTTCTGTGAGAGTGTCACATGGTCAGTGAAGATCATGTCTCGTGTGTGATCCTATCAGTTTCTCCAATGGTGTTGTCACCATTCATTTCACCAGTTTACTCGTCAATACGATGCTACGCCCATATGGCCAACCGTTTACTTCAGAAATACTTCCTTCCCTTCTTTCCAAACTGCTTTCCCTTTGAACCACTTTACAGAAAACGACAGAATGGACTCTTCCGGTGCCTCCTGACATTACTCAGGAACAAAAGTCTTTCCCTTCTTCTTTTCTTTCTTTTTTTTATGCTGTCCCATCTTCTGTACCACCTCAGTGACAGTGCACCCACGCTGCTCATTCCGACACCCCGTCCACAGCCACAGCCCAGTCTGGCCCGCCGCAGCCCCGTCACCGGCAATCCACAGGGAGCAGTCAATGTCAAGTCGTCAAGAGGCAACCCACCGGTGGAGACACTGCACTGTTGATGAGTCACTTCGGTGGTGTTCAACGGCGCCTGTTCTGGTCCAATGTACGCAGGACACCATGTACTAAGCATTCCTGATTGTTGCCATACCAGCCACCAGTTCTTTCTGAAGAGCTGAGAACTACAGACCCAGCCTGAAGCTAAAGTGGAAAGCAGGTCGGAAAATGGACAGTGGCATCAACAGACTGGTTCAAAACAATAAAATATTCTTCATATTCGACCTTTTCGTTCCTCAAGCACAGAAGAGAAGATGCATTAGCAGTCCACTGACATTGTGGAATCCAACCACTACAATGGTGTAGGACTAGGAGGAGGGAACTGATGAGAGGGGGGGGGGGGGGGGGGTATGTGTGTGAGGTTTGGTGGGTGGGAGAGGGGAGGGTTTGTCTTTGTGTTACCTCCACTCCCTTCCCCCCTCACCCCCCCCCCCCCACTCATCTACTCAAAGCTCTAATCATTAAAACTAATAATAAATAGTACGGGCTGCTGTTTATGATGGGATTTAGATATTTGCAAGATACAGATGGTGGTAATGGCGGTGATCGTATGTTTGGCATCTTCCACAAAACACATTGTCCTAGACGCCCTGATCAATCTGAATGCATCCTATCCTCCCTTGTCGTCCCCCCGCCCCCCTTCCCTTCCCTTCCCCCCCCCCCCCCCCCCCCCCCCCCGCCCCTCACCCCTTCTCCGATTTATATTATGTGCATGTTTTATTTCACGGTGGTTACAAACTTTACCGCTGACCATGGCTTTTTTGTCTGTGAAAATCAGTCTTTTTTTTGGGAATTCCTATGATCTCAGACCTGAACAGTTTCATACAGAGAAAAATCCTTTTCATGATTTTGTTGCAAAAGAAATGCTCAATGTCTGTTCGTAGCTACTCCCCTCCTCCTCCTCTCTCTCGGAGGGGTGGGGAAGGATTTTCTTATCGTCCTCTCTCCCACGTTCAACGTCCTGTCTGTCTCTCTCTCTCTCTCTCTCTCTCTCTCTCTCTCTCTGTCTGTCTGTCTGTCTCTCTCTCGTGTGTGTCTCTCTCTCTGTCTCTCTCTCTCTCTCTCTCTCTCTCTCTCTCTCTCTCTCTCTCTCTCTCTCTCTCTCTCTCTCTCTTTCTCTTTATTTTGGCTTTCCCTTCTTTCTATGCCAGTTCTCAACAATTCCCCACCCCCACCCCCCATTCTCTCTCTCTCTCTTTGTACCAGCTCCTACCACTCATCTCTACTCCCCCCCACCCCTCCAACTCCCTCTCTCTCTCTCTCTCTCTCTCTCTCTCTCTCTCTCTCTCTACCGGCTCTTTCCTACGCTTCTTTCACCCCCCCCCCTCCTTTCTGTTTGTCTTCCAGCTCATCCCTAGTTTCATCTCCTCCCCCTCTCTCTCCTGTGTCTCTCACTCTCTGCTCCTTTTCTTCTTCCTCCCTCCCTCCCTCTGCCTTTGTCTGTTTGTATCTCTGTCTCTGTCTGTCTGTCTGTCTGTCTGTCTGTCTGTCTCTCTCTCTCTCTCTCTCTCTCTCTCTCTCTCTCTCTCTCTCTCTCTCTCTCTCTCTCTCTCTCTCTGCATCCTTCTTTCCTACTTTTCGTTTTACGTGTTTGTCGTAGCCCCCCCCCCCCCTTCGAACCTCCCTTTCTTCGAAACCTTTGAAATGTATTGAACTGTGTTTTTTTTGTATTGAAACGTTTTTTTAAAACGTATTGAAACTGTTTTTTTGTTCTAAAACGGTTGAAATGTATTGAACTGTTTTTTTTTTAAAAACGGTTTGAAATGTATTGAACTGTTTTCCTAAAAAAACTTTGAAATGTATTGAACTGTTTTTTTTCTAACACGGTTGAAATGTACTGAACAGTTTTTCCTAAACGTTTGAAATGTATTGAACTACGTTTTGAAATGTATTGAACTGTTCTTAAGAAAGTGTGGACAGGAACTGCTTGGGCAATGTCGTCATTTAAGTTCCTTGATGAAGACCTTAAACGGTCGAAATATTGGAAACAAATTGACGAGTTTCTTGTTTAGAGAGAGAGAGAGAGAGAGAGAGAGAGAGAGAGAGAGAGAGAGAGAGAGGAGAGAGAGAGAGAGAGATGGAGGGAGAGTGACAGAGAGACAGGTACACACACGCACACACATACACGCACACACACACACACACACACACACAACACACACACACACACACACACACCCCTCACGTTGACACCTGCATTCCCTCAATGTATAATTACTGAAAACGAAAACTTCCTTTCTCTCATCTCTCAGCATGAAACAGGCCCGGGATACGCAGACACCTGCGGTGTTCAACAAGACTCGTCCGTGCCGAAGATAACACAGAAAGCTTAGATCCCAACCTTTCCATGTGAATCACCGGCAAACATGAAGAGATCCGAGTGAGAGCGAAAGGAGACGATAGGACGGGGAAAAAGGATGGGGGGGAGGGGGGGGGGAGAGGGATGACAAAGGGACAGTGGGGAAGATGAGGGTTGGGGTGGGGTGGGGGGGGGGGGGATGTTATCGATAGGGTCGCTAACAGGAATCTCTGCACCTATAGCTGAGGCGATCAAAGTCTGGGGGAGTGATTTAGGTCAGGAAGGGTAGTACCCAACGCGCAATAGAGGGCGGTTTGCAGTGACGCCACAGGTACAGTCGCTGCTTCACAATGAGAGTGGTACGGGTGGGATAGGGGCGTGGGTCACTTTCACCGCGCTCTACTGTGTGGATCCTGTGACTCCGAGCTGTGCTGTAGGCTACACGCCTCACCTCTAGGGACCCGTCAGCATTCCTCTCATCATCGG
>JADBJO010001210.1:17500-22500 GCA_016801955.1 Conus betulinus | reverse complement strand
GAGAGACAGACAGACAGACATACAGACAAACAGACACACAGCAGACAGTCAGACAAAGAGAGACAGAGAGAGAGACAGAGAGAGAGAGAGAGAAAGACAGACAGACAGAGATTAGCAATATTACTCTCTCTCTCTCTCTCTCTCTCTCTCTCTCTCTCTCTCACACACACACACACACACACACACACACACACACACGCACGCACACACGCACGCACGCACACACACACACACACACACACACACACACACACACACACACACACACACACACAGAGTGAGAGAGAGAGAGGGAGAGATGAGCCTTCAGCAAGCTTATAGTCTCCAAGGGGGACCTACCTGGGATTGATTTCTTGCAGTCATTGTAACAACTAGCTGCTCAGTAAGTTGCTGGAACGGTGCTGGTAGTTATCCTTGGAATTTATTAGTTCATTGTAATTTAGTCCCTTGCGGATTCATTCCAAGAACTGGCCCTCAGCACTTGTGTCTTAAGAGGTATCTTTTTATATTTTCTACTTTTCACAAGAAAATTTAGCTTGTTTTGCTCTTTCATGATTTTCTTTTGCTGCTTAGGTGGCACCTTTGGTTGGTTTTTCGAAAAACTCAACAAACATACTATGGTATTGCACTCTTCTTAAAATCAAAAAAGGGCAGAGGAGTTAAGTTACCATCTGTTTCGAAATACCGGTATCTGACCAGAAATTACATGTTAGTGAGTTTTCTTTCTAAGTTAGTGAGTTTCTCTCTATTGGAGATTGTCTCCTCCTTGGAGACTATAATGTTGCTGAAGGCTCATTCTGAGAAGCATTTATTATTCCCCATTCATCCTCTTAAGCATGCACTGTTAGTTAGGCAGAATTATCTACCACTGCAGATGTGAATGCTTGTCTTCCCCCTATTTCTTCAATCTAAGAAATAACAGCAAGCTTTGTTTATAATTGAATATTTCTTGCAGTCATTGCAACACCTAGCTGTTCCGAAACGGTGCTGGTACGTATCCTTGGAATTTGTTAGTTCATTATATATATATATATATATATATATATATATATATATATTTTCATCCACTTTATTTCTTAGTTCAAATTTCGGCTTTTCAGCCTTCATCAGGAATCTGCACATTCGAAAACAATAAGCAATCACACCATTGGCGCTCCCATCCATTTTACACTTTCTAAATTTCTATTGTTCCTTTCACATACACAGTCAAGTATGCACCACCCAGCAAACCACGCGCGCACACGAACACACTCACACACACACACACACAATGCCATCATGATAAAGTGTTATACATCAAGATTTTTTCTGACTCGAGACTACAATATACATATTCTAACGAATCCAACACATAAAGTCCATTCATCAGTTGTTATGATAGTAGTTGCTGCAACGTCTGTATCCATTACAACTTTGGTCACACCAAACCCAGAGGGGAGGGATGCAAGTATCTCTGAAGGCCGGCGTAGTTTTACGAAATTGGGGGGGGGGGGGGGGGGGGGGGGGGGGGGGGGGGCGGCCAAAACAACGTAGAGGAGGGGGGTGTCAAAACGAAATGATCTGGGTGTGGAAGGGGAAAGAAAAGTAAGAAAAGGGGGGGGGGGGAGGAGAGGGGGGTGCGGCAGGAAGAGCAACAGGGACCCTATCTCAAACATTACTCGTCATAGACGATGTTCGTCTACTCTCACTATACCACACACACGCACGCACGCACGCATGCACCCCCGCACCCCCGCGTCTGCACACACATTTGTACGCTTATATATATATGAAATGTGTGTGACCCTACTTTCTCACTCTCTGCTACATCAGTCATTTAGCTGGCATTTCGAGTTCCTACTTTCTGTCCCACATGTGTTAAACAGAATATGTACGGGTCAACAACTCTGTTTTGAATGTCTGTGTATGTGCTAGTAGACTCTCTCTCTGTCTCTGGTCATGTATAGAAATAATTGTCCTATTAGCATTGCATCTCTGTCGGTCTAAAATAATTCATAAAAGATATAGAATGTGCGCGCACATACACAAACGCGTGCACACGCAGGTCCTCACAAACGCGCGCGCGCACGCACATACAAAAACGTACACGCGCATGGACTCACACATGGACACACAAAGTCGCTCACACACAAACACAAACTCACACACACATTAAAAACACACACACACATAGACACACACGCGCATGCACGCACGCAAGTAGGCAAGTACACACGTATTCGTCTAATAGAATGCATGATGAACAGACGTTATATTAAGAACTTAACCGAACGGAACTATATACACACACGCGCGCGCGCGCGCGCGCGCACACACACACACACATGCACGAACGCACGTACGCATGCAGTTACGTGCACATACACACACGCATGCACGCACACAGACGCACACCCTCATGGGCATGCACATACATACACACACTTACACACATGCACACACAATGTCAAACACACATACACACACACACACACAACGTCTCACACACACACACACACACACACACACACACACACACACACACAGCACGCACGCACGCAAGCACACACACACACACACACACACACACACACACACACTAATGTGCCCGCACGTTCGCGTGCACGCATGCACACGCATACACACGCACGCGCGCACACACACACACACAGAGAGACAGAGAGAGACAGACAGACAGGCAGACAGACAAACAGACTGACTGACAGACAGACAGAGAAAGAGATGGTGATAAAGAGACAGAGACAGAGAAAGACTGAGGAGTGTGGAGGGTGGGCGCACGATAAGGCTTTGGGCAGATCGCTATCACGAGGGCGAAATAGGATAAGACGAAAGTCGCAACAGGCGAAACGGATTTTCCCTAACTCTGTGTGTGTGTGTGTGTGTGTGTGTGTGTGTGTGTGTGTGTGTGTGTGTCTTCTCTTTCTCTCTCTCTCTCTCTCAGTTTTACAATCAGTACAATTTAATAATGCCATTTGTCAAGTTGTTTTGGCTAAAGTCTATAAAACATCACGCGCTTGTTGCGAGTTGGGGGCAACAACCACAGGCAAACAGTTTTTTATCCCAGGGGGGCTGGAACAGCTCAGTTGATAGAGCACCGGACTCGTGATCCTGGAGTTGCGGGTTCGAATTTCGGTACAGGGGGATTTTTCCCTCTATGCGTGATTTCAAGCTGATGGATGATAAAATGAATGAACAACTTAGATGAGAGAACTGAAGAAGAGGGTCTCGTGGCTATGGACTCAGCAGATGTGTGAGCTTAAAGAATGAAGGCCATGGAACGCTAGGTGACAGACAGACGTCTGCTTGTGGTTAATATCAGGTCTTCTGCCCCCCCCCCCCCCCCCCCCCCCCCCTCCTCTATTTCCCTGGTATGCCCCTCCAACGCCTTGATCTGTGTCAGTGAACTCTCCTCCAAAGCTGCTATCTGTCACGCGCTTGTTCCGAGTACGCCAACAACCACAGGCAAACAGTGTTTAATCCCAGGTAGGTCAGGGAGGGGAGGGGGAAGAGGAGATTTGAGTGGCGAGGAGGGGGGAGGGGGGGGGGCAGGGGGGGGGGGAGGGAGGAGACTGCCAGTGTCAACTTTCATTAACAGATATGGTTCATGTCAATGTGGGACTGTAGATTCAGGGCTGTCTTGTTGTGGGAGTTAGGGACACGGAGAGGGCCCGGGGAGGTAATGATGGGGTATTCAGGATGACGTTGCCTTCTCTGTGTTAGCTGGGGGTGTTACACCTGCTAAAATGCGCTGACTTCCTCAGTACAAGGTAAGTGCAGTACTAGCATATAGCTTGTAAGAGTTCGTTGTAGATCCTGTGGTAGGTGTTCGACTTGCAGACGACAAAATACACCAGGCGGTATTGAAACGAAGAGGATCCTTTTATTTACACACGTTGAAGAATATAGGAACAAAAACAAACCACTGACCTTCAGGTTCAATAAGCCGTACAGGAACTCAACCGTACATGCGGCAGTAACTATTCTACTAATGGCAGCTTCTCGTCATTATTGCTATGACGTCTTTCACAAAAGTTCCCCCTCTCTTGTCTCCCTTTTAAATTGTAACAGGGGGCTTTCTTTGTTGTCCACGCGACTTTAATTGCTACATACGCGTGGAATTTTCGCTAAGCTGTTAATAAAGAAGGTGGTAATCAGAGAGAGAGAGAGAGAGAGAGAGAGAGAGAGAGAGAGAGAGAGAGAGAGAGATGTGTGCGTGTGTTTGCAAGGAGGCCTAAATAAAAATAGAAACGCAATTCGAGAAAAGAAAAATGTTCAAGGTAAAACCTGTCCGATTGTAGTCTCTCTCTGTGATGACATTCTAGGATGAGAGAGAGAGAGAGAGAGAGAGAGAGAGAGAGAGAGAGAGAGAGAGGGGAGATGGAGGGAAGGGAGGGGAGAGAAAGAGACAGACAGACTGACAGAGACAGCAGACAGACAAAGCGACACAGAGAGAGAAAAGACAGACAGAAAGATAGAGCATTATTACTCACACACACACACACACACACACACACACACACACACACACACACACACACTCACACAGTGAGAGAGAGAGAGGGGGGAGCATTGTTACTCTAAAAGTGTGTGTGTGTGTGTGTGTGTGCGCGCGTGTGTGTGTGTGTGTGTGTGTGTGTGTGTGTGTGTGTGTGTATCTGTCTGTCTGTCTGTGCTTGTGCATTTGTGTGTGTGTGTTTGTGTGTGTGTGTGTGTGTGTGTGTGTGTGTGTGTGTGTGTGTGTGTGTGTGTGTGTGTGTGTGTGTGTGTGTGTGTGTGTGTGTGTGAGAAGAAGAGAGAGAGAGAGAGAGAGAGAGAGAGAGAGAGAGAGACTCTACTTTCTCACACTTTGCTACATGAGTCATTTAACTGGCATATCCAGCTCCTACTTTCTGTCCCACATGCGTAAACTGAATGTGTATGTGTCACTAACTCTGTTTGAACTGTCTGTGTATGTGCTAGCAGGTGCTGTCTCTCTCTCTCTCTCTCTCTCTCTCTCTCTC
>JADBJO010001210.1:0-12500 GCA_016801955.1 Conus betulinus | reverse complement strand
ATATTAAATAAGGGGGGAAGCACCCAAAAACAAAAAATGGGATATTATTTAACAACATATCAGACAGTAAAACAGGTATCAAGAATTTCTACCAAGAGTGGATTTTAAAAAGTTTGATTTTTAGATTTAGGCTTGATGCCTTTAAAACCAAATTCTGTAAACATGTGACTTGTATTTGTGGCCAGCAAATCACTCCGTTCCATCTACGTTTTTTTTGCGATAGAATGAAACCCTATTTACCTGCTTGGTTGTTGAACACTGAACCGTCGATGTCAGCCTTTGAAGACGTCATCTCCAACGAATCAAACATTTTTGGAAGTTGTTCAAGGACTGATTAAGAGCCCAATTGGACATTTACTGTAACGTCTCTGTAATTTTCCCCATCTTGGTGTTGATTGCTTATTTAGTGTTTCTTTTGAAGTTTTGCATTCAGTTATGTTTTTTTAATCTAGGCTTAATTGCATTGTACATACCTACGTACACCAACCGTTCGCATGCATACACCCAAAAACACCACATGCACACACACATAACACTTACATACAGTTTAAGATCACTGTTAGGTTGTTAGACGTTAAATTGAAGAACGAACACACACACACACACACACACACACACACACACACACACACACACACACATGCACGCACGTACGCAACATACAGACTCACACACACACACACACACACACACACACACACACACACACACACACCATATAGTCCATTAGATATACAGTCCTGTCAGCGACATACTATTACACACCACACCATGCTACACAACTGACATAGTCCAATAATGTATAGTCAGTGACACACTGTGACACACCACGCCATACTAGACCGCCGACATAGTCCACAATATATGTATAGTCATTGACACACTGTGACACTCCACACCCATACTATACCACTGACACAGTCCATTACATTTTTAGTCCTGTCAGTGACACACTATTTCACACCATAACATACTATACCACTGACATAGTCCATTACATTTTTAGTCCTGTCAGTGACACACTATTTCACACCATACCATACTATACCACTGACAAAGTCAAATAATCCTTAGTCCTGTCAGTGACACCATTACACACCATGCCATATTACAGTCCTGTCAGTGACACCATTACACACCATGCCATATTACAGTCCTGTCAGTGACACTATTACACACCATGCCATATTATAGTCCTGTCAGTGACACCATTACACACCATGCCATATTTACAGTCCTGTCAGTGACACTATTACACACCATGCCATATTATAGTCCTGTCAGTGACACCATTACACACCATGCCCATATTATAGTCCTGCCAGTGACACCATTACACACCATGCCATATTACAGTCCTGTCAGTGACAGCATTACACACTATGCCATGTTACACTACTGACGTGATCCATTACATTCATAATCTTTATGTCTGCGACGACTATGACACCATACCATGCCACTCCACTGACATCGTCCATTACATTTATAGTCCTACTGTCAGTGACACACTTGCACACACACATACACCCCATCGTCCAATACTATTGACATAGTCCTCCACACACCCCCCATCGTCCAATACTATTGACATAGTCCTCCACACACACACCCATCGTCCAATACTATTGACATAGTCCTCCACACACCCCCCATCGTCCAATACTGTTGACATAGTCCTCCACACACACCCCATTGTCCAATACTATTGACATAGTCCTCCACACACACCCCCCATCGTCCAATACTATTGACATAGTCCTCCACACACACACACCCCATCGTCCAATACTATTGACATAGTCCTCCACACACACACACACACACACACACACACACACACACACACACTCCATCGTCCAATACTATTGACATAGTCATCCACCCCCATCGTCCAATACTGTTGACATAGTCCTCCACACACACACACACACACACACACACACACACACACACACACACACACACTCCATCGTCCAATACCATTGACATAGTTCTCACACACACCCCATCGTCCAATACTATTGACATAGTCCTTTAGATTTATAGTCCCCTTTTCAGTGACAAGCTACCACAAGCGATACCATACTGCACACTGACACAGTCCATTAGATTCATAATTCTCCCATTAGTGACAAGCCAACAGAAGCCACACCATACCCTACCTTTGACACTGTCCATTAAATTTATAATTTTCTAGACAGTGACAAGGCAATACAAACCAGCCTTACCCTGCCACTCAATGAGTCCATTAGACTAACAGCCCTGTCAGTGACATGACGCACTATCACACACCACACACCATGCCGTATCACTCTGATGTCCCCCCACATCACATCGTGTAGAACACACCGTGCCATATCAGTGGCATAGTCCATTACATTAACAGCCCTGTACGTGACACACTATGACACACACACACTGTACTATACCATAACACATCACAACACCCCACACCACGCTGTACCATACAACTCGACATCACAGCACGCCACACCCCGCTATACCAGACCACACCACATCACATCACAACACACCACGCCACACTATACCATTCCATGCCACATCACAACGCACACCACACCATATTATACCACACCTGACCACATTACAACACACCACGCCGCACTATACCAGTACACACCACGTCACAACACGACACATACTATACCATACTATACATCACAACACACCACGCCATACTACACCATACAATGCCACATTACACCACACCACTCCATATTATACCATACCACACCACACTATGCCATACCATACCATATTGCAACACACCACGCCACAGTACAGTACACATCGATACCACATCACACACACCACCACACCATACTATACCAAACCATATTACACCACACCCACACTATGCCATACTATACTACATTATTACACACTACACCATACCATACCATATCACAACATAAGAATATAGGTTTCTGGATTCTGCATTCGACATTAGAAAAGTAGTTAGACTCAGAATCAAAAACTACTTTTGCGAATATTTCGTCAGGGTCGCCCTGTCTTCTTCAGCTCACTGTTGCTGTTGTGGCAGCGAGGCCTGGTGGGGCGACTGTTGTGTGAGGTGAACAGTTGTCAGGATCTGATTGTAGATAGGGAGGGGGGGGGGGGGGGGGGTTCAAAGCCTTGATCTCTGTTCAGGCTGGGGCGTCTAGTCTTGATTTCGATGGCTTCTTTAACTTTTCTGTTTGTGAGGAAGGGCTCTGTAGATAAGATCTTGGTTTCTTGGGGGCTGAAACTGTGGCCTGTGGCTTGTAGGTGTTCCATACGGCAGAAGTAGATCGGTTTTGGTGTTTTCTATAGACGGGTGGTGAGTGGTCTTGCTGTCTCGCCAATTTAGGTATTGGCACAGTCTTGATAACCCACCTGGTACACACTACACCACACTGCTTGAGGGGGTCCGTTTTGTCTTTGACATGGGTCAGTTGCTGGCGTAGGGAGTTGGTGGGGTTTGTGGAACACTTTGCATCCATGTTATTGGAAGGTCCTGGCTAGACGCTCTGAGACTCCTTTAATGTAAGGGATCCCCACTTTCACACTGTTCGTATCTGTAGAAGAGGGTAGGGAACTCGAGGGTTGTCCCACATCCATGCAGGGTATCCATTAGCGGAAAGGGCAGTCTTGATGTGTTCTTCTTTCAGCTCTCTCCCTCCCTAGTGGAGCATAGTACAGAGGCTCTGTGCGTGAGGGTGTTGACAACAGATCTCTTGTGCTGGAGGGGGTGGTTTGGAGTGAAAGTTCAGATATTGGTCTGTGTGGGTGGTTTTCCTATAGACGCTGGTCTCCACCCTGTTGTCATGGGTTCGGGTGATGAGAGTGTCTAGGACCGGGATCTTCCCTTCTGATTCAGTTTCCGAGGTGAATTGGATACTGTCGTCGATGGAATTCAGGTGAGTGGTGAAGCTGTCAACCTCCGTCTCCTGTATACGGGTCATGGTGTCATCCACATGGCGGAAACTCGGAAACTGAAGCAGAATGGAAGATCCCGTTGTTGTGTTTGTCGTCGTTGATGATGATGGTGATGATGAGGATGATGATGGTGATGATGATGATGATGATGATGTGATGATGATGATGATGATGATGATGATGATGTGATGTCTGCAGCCTGTGCAACGCCATTGTGTGTTGGTGACTGTCGCTCTGCTCATCGTGTGGGATGTCTGCGCCAAGCGCGTTTCCACGCAACAAACTCTGCGCGAGGCTTTTGGCCTCTACACCAGCCTCATGACCCTCATATTCATGGGAAAACTCTACCGGGGGAAGTTGCTCCAAGCCACCAAAGACGTGGCCCAGACCCAGAAATCCTTCCTCCTGGACCAGCTCTTGGAGAACACGAAAACCGAGTACGGAGAAGTGAACGGCTTCGAGATGTGGAGTCCGTGGAGGACTTCCAGCACATGCACCCCCTGACCCGCTATGACCACTACGCCCCCTATGTCCAACGCATGATGGACGGCGAGAAGAAGATTCTGACCTGGAAACAGCCCGAGGTGTTCGGCGTGTCTTCAGGAACCTCCGGAGGCAGCAAGATCATCCCGATGCTGAAGAAGCAGCAGAGCCTGTTTTTCACGCACGCTGTGTCTGTCTTCTACTGCTCCATGGTGGAGGCCTACCCCCAGATCTCCCGCCGGTTGAAGAGAAGCCTCAAGATCTTTTACAACCCGGACTGGAGAACGTCCAAATCCGGCATCAAGATCGGACCCAACTCCTCCACGCCCTCCTCCCTGAAGAACAGCCTGCACATGTACACCACGCCTGTCGCAGCGTTCGACATCCAGTCTGAACCCATCGCGCTGTACGTGCACCTGCTGTTCGCCATGAAGGACCCGCCACGTGGGCGCCATCCAGGGCAACTTCGCTTCCCTGATCTACAACGCCATGTGTACCATGCACAGCTCTCTGCCTCAGCTCTTGCGGGACATCCGGCAGGGAACCCTCAACCCCAGCCTCGAAATCCAGGCCGGTATCAGGAGAGAACTGGAGAAGCTTCTGAAGCCAGATCCTGCCCGTGCAGAGGAGATAGAGCAGGCGTTCGAGGAAGGCCTCACTGGGGTGGCCAGGAGGATATGGCCGGAGCTGGACGTTATTCTGACCGTGGACTCTGGGTCCTTCATTCCGTATGCCGACAAGCTGAGGGAGACGTTCTGCCAGGGGGTGCCGTTGTACTCCGCAGTGTACGCGGCCACTGAGGGTCTGATAGCCATCAACCTCTGGCCTGGTCAGCAGCAGCCATCCAGGTATCTGCCTGACCCTGCCGTCCAGTTCCTGGAATTCATTCCCGTGGACAACAGTCACCAGGACCAGCCTGATACCTTGCTCCTGCACCAGTAGTGTGGACCGGGAGGGGGGGGGGGGGGGGGGGGGGGGGGGGGGGGGTGCAAAGGATGTTTTTGTCTTTGTCTTTCACTCTTTGTCTTTGTCTTTCAGTCTTTGTCTTGCAGTCTTTGTCTTTCAGTCTTTGTCTTTGTCTTTCTGTCTTGTCTTTTTTGCCGTTTTCTGTCTTTTTTTTCTGTTGTTTTTTTTTCCTCCAAAACTCTGCAGCAATAATTCACAGCGTTAAGCGGGAAAGTCCTGTTCTCTTTCCCCTGTTTGTCTTCTCTTTAATATGCTTGTCTCACAGCTTGGCAGGCAGGCTGTAGCGTGTATGGGCTGCTCTGCACCCCACTGACGTCCCCTGCACGTGGTGACGACAGCAAGAGGCTGTCTTCTGCCTGTCCCCTCGGCCACTTCTCGTGGCCATGTTGCTTTGCCAATGTTTCCTGTGGCAGACATGTTGCTTTGCCAATGTTTCCTGTGGCAGACATGTTGCTTTGCCAATGTTTCCTGTGGCAGACATGTTGCTTTGCCAATGTTTCCTGTGGCAGACATGTTTTGCTTTACCTATGTTTCCTGTTGCATACATGTAAAGTAAGTACTTAGGACGAGCAATGATCATGCAGGTTTTTTTCCTTGGTTCTTTATTTCATCCATTCATTCACACACACACACACACACACACACACACACACACACACACACACACACACACACACACACACACACACGTGTCTTTGAATTCACAATATCCCAGGAGAGCATAAAGTTTATAATCACACAAAACTGTTAGAGCTTACACTTTGAATCTTTTGACAGAGACACTGGAACTGCTGTGAATGTTGCAGATATTCAGCCTTGATTTCCACGGTTCCGCCATGGGAGATATAAACAGCAGAGGTTGACCTTGACAAACCCAGTCTGACAAGAATGTGTCAGACATTCTCAACTTTGGGCATCCAACATTACTAGCAGTCTTCATGAGCAATATCAGCAGCACTTTCCGCTTCCACACACATGGCTCGGTGCCGAATGATCAAAAAGCAGGCGCAGTGTTAGCAATTCCGGCCCTGAGGAAAATCAATGCGTTTGTGTCGGTAAGAACAAGGTCTTTTTGTTCCAGAACTTACGACAGTTCTATGTGCAGCTACTCTCCTGTCAGTTGATCTGGAGTTCGTATACCAGGTGCTCGTTGTCTTGATCCTGGACTATTCAATGTATTCTGCAATCCATCGACCTCATCCCTAGAATAACAATGATTAGCAAAATTAACATCCAACTTGGACGTGTAATTCTAAAAGGGACTAACATTATATTTGTTTTCTGGGTACCATCATACTGTGGAATTTCTGGTTGTGAATCGGCAGACAGGGCGGCAAAGATAGAGCACAAGGATTACGCGGGTCCGTGGATTCATATCTTCCAAATAAAGGTTCAGTAACATAGCTTTGTATTTAGAAATCATTCTGAACAGTTAACAAAGGTTAAAATCGATTATTGAAAAAAAATGTCAAACAGAATCACACAGAGTCACACTATTCCTGAACGTTGAATTTTTTTACAAATACTTTCACCAAAGAAAATGTTGTTAAGTACTTGCAGATATAGAACTTCAATATTTTTTACAGATTAACATTAATTTGAAAGCTTTAACGGCTAAATTCAGCAAGAACGTTGGGTGTTCTTGTGTAAAAAAAAAAAAAAAATGCAGATCTCAGCATATCCTGTGTAACCTCACAGCTTTTAAAAGTGCTGAGACATCATTATCAATCACTTTTTCCAACTCTGCCCAGGTACTGGAAACTTCCGTCCTGTTAATGAATGGTCTATTCAATTCATTCCTCTAATGGTTGCTTGTTTGTTTACTGTCAACATGGCGTTAGTGTATGAACGTCAATTGAAAATGATAATCTGACACAACACACACACACACACACACACACACACACACACACACACACACACACACACACACATACACACACACACGCGCGCGCGCGCGCGCGCGTACACGTTGACGTGCACACCCGTTCATTCACTGACACTTTCTTTCACCGTGATGTTCTCCTATGCGCGCCCACGCACAATTTCTTCTTTTTTTTTTTTTTTTTTTTTTTTTTTTTTTTTTTTTATGGAGTGTCTCTAACTGATGCATGAAGAGAATATGAAACGTATGCACACTTCACCAGAGCGGAACGAAATCCCAGCTAAGCGTGAACAGCCTGTCTTGGGTCCACTAAGCAGAACGCTCCCTCTAAAAGCTACATGAATGGACGTCTACGAAGAAGCCTCTCTCTCTCTCTCTCTCTCTCTCTCTCTCTCTCTCTCTCTCTTTACGGTTAGATACCCGCAATAGTTTTTTTCAAGGTATTTTTTTCTATTGGAGGCAGTTTTTTTTTCCGGTTATTTATTTTATTCATGTACTTATTTCTAACAAAGCAAGCTGCGCTGCGTTTCTGTATCAGGTGTTTTTTTTTTTTTTTTCGTTTTTTTTGTTTTTTTTGGTTTTTTTTCTTCTTCCTTCCTCGCGGTCTCCCGTCCGGATGTGAGATTTTATAGCGGAAAGATTTTTTAACAAAATTTCGGGTGGGTTTTTGGAAGATGCATTTTAAAGAGTTGTGAGAATGAAAGATTTTGTGAGCTGACGTCATCGCGGTGACAGCCCTGATATGGCCCTTTGCGGTCGGCTGGGCTATAAGCAACATTACCTAGGGCGGGGTGACCTAAGCGAGTGATTTTCCTCTCTACTTGCTTCCCACTTTGCATGTAACTTCATTCTCTGTGTCTGGGCGACAAACCCTCTTCTCCCTGCCCCTTCCATTCATTCTGTGAGTGCATTGATTTGAACCACGTTAGTGTCACACTCCAACATTTTGTCGCGAACATTGTCGGAGGTCCTTGAGACCCGGCAAACTTATGACCCCTCTCTCTCTCTCTCTCTCTCACACACACACACACACACACACACACGTACTGTGTCTGAGCTTTCGCAACTTTTCTCATGTTCGTATTTGGACATTGCGCATTTTCTTCTCGACAGCCACCTAGAGAGTTATTTTGATGACTGTCATTTGTGTTGTCTGAAGAGGATATGTGTTAATAAATTGACATTTTTTCTTGTTCTTCTTCTTCTTCTTCTTCTTCTTTTCCCCCATCGCGGATTCGTGGCTGGGTGGTCGTCGGCTCATTCCCACCAGAGCCAGTTAATTAAGTGTGTGTGTGTGTGTGTGTGTGTGTGTGTGTGTGTGTGTGTGTGTGTGTGCGTGCGTGCGTGCGTGCGTGCATATGTGTGTATATGTGTGTCTGCGTGCGTGCGTGCGTGCGTGCGTGCGTGTGTGTGTGTGTGTGCGCGCGCGCGCGTGTGTGTGTGTGTGTGTGTGTCTGTGTGTGTGTGTCCCTCAACCCCAGAGTGAGTGTTCTATGATTGGGATCACACAGTCGATTTTCATCCCCTTAAAAGAGAGAGTGTTGCTCAAACATCTGGATCAACACGGCAGGTGTCTGTATCTCTCAGGCCTGGCTGACGCCGGGATCTACGATGAAAGAAAGCGTAGAGTACAGCCTGGATGAGTACAGCCCTGGCATGCCATCTCAGACCGGAATGGTCATTCCATAGCTTTCATTTTCATCAGCCTCATCCAACAAGTCGCCCTCTTCAGACGAAGAACTGGACACTGTCAGTTGCTCTCCCACCTCTATCGCCTGGATATATCGCACACAGATGAGTGCCCATGCGGTACTGGCCCACAAAACCCAGCCCACGTACTTCAGTCCTGTCCCACTTTCGACAGCCTGCGGCGTGAGTTCTGGCCCGGTGCAGTGGAAGTCCAAGAAAAGCTGTGGGGAACGGCGGGCTCACTCCGACGGACCGCAGACTTTGCCCAAGCTACCGGACTTTGTATCTGACCAGCATGATGACCAGGGAACGCAGAAGAAGAATGGGGGCTGTCGCTGGACAGATGTGGTGGCGACCTCTGTAGGGAGGCAGTAGGGGTGGGGGTGGGGGGCAGGTAGGGGGGGGGGGATGGGGGGGGGGGGGGGGGGCGCTCGCTCGCGCTGGCTCCGCAACTAAGTAACTGCTGATGTGAGCAGGGGACTTAGTGGGCGGCATACTGCGTATGTTGATCAGAACAGGCGCCTCGGAACACCAGCGGAGAGACGGTAGTGCAGTCGCGCAGTGTCTCCACTGGTGGGTTTGCCGCACGATGACTTGACGTTGGCAGTCCCCCCCCGTTCCCCCAGTCCCCCCTCTCCCAGCATCCCCTCCCCGCCCCACCCCCATCACCCCTCACGTCCCCCCCCCCCCCCCCCCCCCCCCCCAATCAAAAACTGAAACTCAGCTCAATCTCAATGCTCAATCTGCACCCGACTTTCTCTTTTTAAACGAGTCCAACGGTGTGCTTTAGGACTTTCTTCTTTTTTGTTTCTGGACTTACGTTTGTCCCCATATTAATGCTTGTCCGTCTTTCTTTCCTACTACCCTTCCTTCTTTTCTTTCTCTTTTGTTTTCCTTTCTTCCCTTTTATTTTACTTTCTTTCATTCTTTTTTTTTTTTTTTTTTTTAATATCTTTCCTTTCTTTATTTCGTTTCTTTTTCCGTTCTCTTTTTTCTTCGTTTCTTTTCTTTTCGTTTCGTTTCTGTTTTTGTGTTTTCGTGTCGTTTCGTTTCGTTTCGTTTCTTTCTTTTTTTTTTTTTTTTCTTTTTCTTTCCTCTCTTTTATTCTTCCTTTCTTTTCTTTCTCTCTATTTTTTCTGTCTTTTCTTTTTCTTTTTCATTACATTTTTGTTTATTTCCTTCCACCCCCCAATCTCTCTCTCTCTCTCTCTCCTCTCTCTCTCTCTCTCTCTCCTCTCTCTCTCTCCTCTCTCTTCTCTCTCTCTCTCTCTCTCTCTCTCTCTCTCTCTCTCTCTCCTCTCTCTCTCTCTCTCTCATCCTCTCTGCATGTTTTTTCATCCTTTTTCATGTTTCCCTCTATCTTTCTTTCTTGCTTTCTTTTCGTTTTTCCTTCACTTCTTTCGTTTCTTCTTTTTCCTTTATTTCTTTCATTTCCTTTTTTTTTCTTTCTTTTTTCTTTCTTTCTTTCTTTCTTTCCGTCATCATTCCGTCTTTTCTCTCCTTTTTCGTTTTTTCTTTAATGTATGTCCTTTCTTTTTTATGTTCTTTTCTCTTTCATTTCCCTCCTTTCCTTCCCCCCCCCCCCCCCCCCCCCCCCCCCCCTTTACTTGTTTCTTTTACTTTTCTTTTTTTTTTTTTTTTTTATTCTTTTTCGTTTCGTCTGACTTCCCCTTTTTCTCTCTTTCTTTGGTTCTGTACTTGCCCTCCTTCGTTTTTACTGTTTCTTTGCTTTCCTTTCCTTTCTTTCATCTGTCTTTCTCCTTTCCTCTTTTCTTTGTCTTTTCTCCTTCCCGCTGTACTGTCTTCTTTCTTCTTTTTCTTTCTTTCTTTCTTTTCTTTCTTTCCCTTTCCTTCTTTATTTCTTTCTTCCGCCCTTCTTTTTCTCTTTCTTTCTCTCTTTTCTTTTCTTCTCCTTTTCTTTTCTGTATGTTTCCCTTAATTACACTTCTTCCTTCACTTTCTCTTTCTTTCTTTTTCTCACCTTCCCTTTTCCCCTTCTCTCTCCCTCTCCCCTCGTTTTCTCCCTCTTTCTCTCCTTCTCTCTCTCTCTCTCCGTTCTCCTGCTCCTTTTCTTTTTCTCTCTCCTCCTCTTTCTTTCTTTCCTTCTTTCCTTCCTTCCTATTTCCTTCTTTTTTTTTCATGTCCTACTTCTTTTCATCTCCCTCCCCCCCCCTTCCCTCCTTCTTTTTTTGTCGTCCTCCTTTTTCTTCTCACCCCCCCCCTTTCTTGTTTTCCTTTCTTGCCTTTCCTCCTCTTGTCTTTCTCTTCTTTTTTCTGTCTTCCTTTCTTTCTTTTCTTTTTTACTTCCCCCCTTTTTTCCTTTTTTTATTTTCCCCTTTTCTTCCCCCCCTTCTCTTTTCTTTCCCTTTTCCTCCCCCTTTTTCTTTTCTTTCTTTTCCTCCCCCCCTTTTCTCCTTCACCCCCTCCTTTCTTCCCTACTTTCTTTCTTTTCCTCCCCTACTTCCCCCCCCCTCCTTTTTCTTTTTTCCTATCAGTCTCCTCCCTTGCTTTTTCCCTTCCCCCCCTCCCCTCTTTCTCCCTCCCCCCCTTTCTCTTTCTTCTCCCCTTTCTTTTTCCTTTCCCCTCTCTCTCACTAGACTCTCTTTTTTTTTCTTCCCTTTCCCTTTTCACCCCCTCCCCCTCTTTTTCTTCCCCTTCCCTTTTCCCCTTTTCCTTTTCCTTTTCTCTCGGTTCGTTTGCTTTTTTTTTTTTTTTTTTTATAATTCTCTGGCTTCTGGTTCTTTTTCTTTTCCCTTTTCCTCTAAAACTTTCTAATTTTGCTCTATTTCTTTTTCTTTCTTTCTTCCCTTTTCAACGTCCTTTGTGTTTTGTCTCCCTTATTTCAATTTTTCTTTTTATTTTTCGTTTTCCTTCATAACGTTTTTTTTTTTTTTCTTTTTTTTCTTTTTTCTTCTTTTTTCTTTTCTACTACTGTTTTTTTTGTTTTTTTCGGTCACTTTTGTTTTCTTTCTTTCGTTCTTTTTGTTTCTTTTCTTTATTTTCGGTTCGTTCCCTTTTTTCCTCCTAATTCTTTTAATTCCTTTTTTTTTTTTTTTTTTTTTTTTTTTTTTTTTTTCGTTTTCCTCTCTTTTTCATTTCTTTTATTTCGTTGTTTCCTTTTCCCTCTTTCTTTCTTTCTTTCCCTCTTTCAGTTTTCCTTCCCTGTCGTCTGTCCTTCGGTCTTTCCCTTTATCTCTTTCTTGTCCTTTCTCTTCTCTTTCTCTCTCCTTTCTCTTTCTTCTTTCTTTCTTTCTTTTCGTTCTTTCCTTTCTCTCTTCATCCCCCCATCCCCCCCCCCCCCCCCCCCCCTCCTCCTTTCTGTCCTTTTTTTTTCTACTTTGTTTGTTTTGTGTGTGTGTCTGTGTGTCTGTGTGTGTCTGTGTGTGTAGTGCGCACCGAACCTGAAGTTATATTTCCCTTCTCTTTCGGATATTTGGTTAATTTTCTGACACCATGTACGGGGTGTGTGGCTGTGTCTGTTGAGTGCGGTGTTGTTGTGGTTTGGGGGGGGGGGGGGGGGGGGGGGGGGGGGTGG
>JADBJO010001209.1:451611-467869 GCA_016801955.1 Conus betulinus | reverse complement strand
CGTTGCATCTGAACATTGGAGCCATAAGAACGAACAGACTCGAAAATTAATGAAACACAGCAATCTGCCACAGACAGGTTTTACGGGTAGCTACCGTGCTCGCTGCGCCACATAGATACAATACCAGGTTACCAGTATTTTCAGTTAAACATTAGGTTATAATTTGAAACTTTATGTATTGTCCCTAAAGCATGACGCTTGTTCAGTACGTATTACTATATTATAAAAACTTAAAAACAATGGATCTGACTGGCAAAGCTTTACTTACCATGTGTACACTATCAGTACAAACCATATGTTATGTTTCTAAAACGAAGGCTTTAAACTAGAAGAAAAAGAACAAAGATTTATATAAGACTTGAACACGAATTTCCGAATGGTTGACTTAGTGAACCTCAACTGAGCGGATACGTTGACAGGTGTAACAATGTCCCATCACTGACAGATTTGGACTTAACAGAGCCCTAGTTAATGCGCATATGCATAAATGTTTATAAAACAATAAACTTGATTATGATGTCCCCACTTCCCCACCTCACCCACATCCAGTGCTGTACCCCGCGCGGCACATGCCGCGTGCGCACACACACCTAAAAACCCACACGCGCGCGTACTACCACCAACACACAGAACTCACTCACACACACATGACACACTACACACCACACACGACACCAACACAACACACACGCTACGCATCACACACACACACGCGCCGCAGACAGCACGCACTCAACGCCGCAACGCACACTGCACGCACTACGACACACCGCGCTGCACGCACACACAACCACAAACCACACGCGCGCGACACGGCACAGCACTAGCACACCCCCTCAACAAAAAACACACACACACAACACACACACACAGCCACACACCACACACACACTAATACGCACATCACACACACCACACAGTACACGCACCACTCAGACAGAGCGAAAGCGATAGTGAGAGCGAGAGATTACAGAGCGAGGAAGAGAAGAGTTACCCACACAACACAGCACAACGAATACACATCACACTCAACACAATCTCCACACCACACCAACACACGCAAGCATCAGAACAGAGATATACACACCCAAGAGCAGAGAGAAAGATGAGAGAGAGAGAGAGTAATGCACACCAATTAATGACAGAAACCACAGCCACCGACACAACAACAAACACACAAAGCACACAACACCACACAACACCCAACCGACAACTCCATCACACTATACAATCACACTCACGCGCGCTCACCCCCCAAACCACACACCCACCACATAGCATACACACACACACACACACAACAAAACAGCAAATAAAAAAAAAACTGAAAAGACCCACACACACAACTAGTGAGAGAAGAGATAGAGATGAAGATATAGGATTAAGAGATAACAATAGAATTGTAGCATACTATTAAAGTCAAAGCAAAATATGTCACAAATCACCCACATAATTAGTAGTCTGCTACAAGGAGGGGGGAAAGTGCGTTTCTATACGACAACAGAACATATTGTTGCACGTATGGTGCTTTCTGCTCAGTTCACCGTCAGAACCCCAAAGAATGTCAGACACAGGCTGATCTGGTTTAACTGCAAACATCATGTTATCCCTTAATACACGCATTGCCACCAGACTACACACTACAATGGCAGTCATGTAATTTACTGTGCATTGATACACAAAAATACCGCCAGATTTCAAATTTTAACACAGTATTTGAGAATATTCCTTAGACACAAATCCACAACACCAAACAGGACAAACAGTTACAAAAAAAACAAAAAAAAAACACAAAAACTCACCATTGCTCTGACCTCCTAGGTCTCTTTCAGGCAGAAAACACAGTCGGAAAATGAAAAACAAACGAACAATCATATTCGGGCCAATATGGGCGATTGAGAAAGATCAAGTGCTGGCTCGGTTCTTCGTTTTCATTGTCCTGAGTTACATATCCTCGCCCGAAGAGACCCTAAAGGGTCGCAACGCGTTGCGTTATTTCCTTTGTAACTCCCTTTGTCCTTGTGTCTTCGGCGGGCTCGCTAAGAATTAGTCTTAAACTTTTATCAGTTTCCGCCTGCAGTCACAGCCCTGATGAAGCTAACTTCCAAATTCTATTTTCTATACAGTGCACGAAAAAGTACCCATCAACAACTGAACGAACGATGGGGTTTTGCACAGTTCCCCCACTGACCTCACATAAAATGTTGAGTTGTTTCCGTACGTATGTACCTAAACTGACCAATGTAAACAACATCCCTTACTGTTAACATAACGCATTCCATTCACACTTTTCACATGTCCATTTCCGTGCTGGTTATTGGACCCTCCCTCACCCCCGCCTTTACTATTTTGTTTTGTCTTTATTTGTTCCTTCTTTGTTTCTTTTTTGTTTGATTTTTTTTTCACTTTTTCCTTTCTTTTTCACTTGGCTTCTTTAGTTTTGGCACTTTTTTGTTTTTTTATTTGTATTTGCTTTTGATTTTTTATGCTAAGTCGTGCGTCCTTGTACAGTGGATTCGCAGACTGTCTTAAACGAGCTAAAGGCTGCAGCACAAAACACTCTGTCTACTGGCTACCTTTTACGCGTGTATTCCTTCCTCTCAACATATCTTCTCATCGCTCTCTATCTCACTCAAGTCGATCATCCCCATCCCATCTCTCCCACATTCACTCTCTCATCGTCAAATTAACCGATCGACTATCTCAAAATCTACAGCTACAAAATGCCAACCATCGGTCGTTCTCCAATCACATCTTCTGATAGATAATCCTCATCCTCTATCTATATATCTTCATAGCGCATTGGATCTGGACATACCTTTGAATAATTATATTATATTAGCCAATCTTAGATGTGAACACATTATTCTTGATCTTGTCATGCCACTTCTATTGGTATAGAAACCATAAGGCTACAAGCTATACATTGATAACTATGTAAAGTTGACTGTCCGAAAACGAAATGCACATTTACTTTAAATAGATGTAATGATATGATCCCTCATTCACAAATAAGCATAAGAAGAAAAAGTTTCAGACACTAGGTCAAAAAGTGTTCTGTCTAATCCATGATGATTTTCGTCTCAATCTCTCTTGTTGTAACCTCAACGAACGTAATCAGTCCGAAATACGGAATAGCACTGTATATATTAGACCATACAGTACACAAAGTACCGGCAGACATTGCTATAACCTTGATGATATTTATATGTTTGTATGTACGATGAAGGGTAAGAAGTTTGACATTATAATGTATTTGTCATTTGTTCCCCTTCCACGAGAGCATTAAGCCTATGGAATAAGTTTCATTTTAGTTCGTTTCATCTCTCTCTCTCTCAGCATCTCTCTCTCAATTCCCTCTCTCGAATCTCTCTCTCTCTTTTCAGCTCTCTCCATGATCCGGGCTCTCTTCCCCATGTGGACACTGTCGCTGTGCAGTTTAATGACGTGGCAAGGCGATCATGAGGAATGAATATAAGAATAATAAAACAAAGAAACAAAAGCAAAAAACAGACAGCCAACCAACAGCAAGAACAACAGCAACAAAGAAAAAACCCCGAAGCTTTGTTCTAGTAGACCTGCCGCCCAGGTGCGCACGCTTACATCCATTATAAAAAAAATCTGTTTATGCCAATCCTCGGTTTTCTTTTCTTCCCCCCCCCGTCCCCCCCAACCCCCCATCATCCACCCCCACCCCCCACCCCGAGGGATCTGTCTCCCGCTGCCAGCAATATCCAACGTTGTGTAAAGTTCTTCCTGTTTTGTCTGCACGCAGTGCTGTGTTACTCTGCCTGGCTTTTCGAATCGATCTCGTTCGAAGTAAAACGTGGCGTACGTATTTTCGTGAGTCCAGTCTCAATAAGGTCATTCCCAGACTGCTGGCTCAGTACTAACTCACAAGCTACAAAGGCATGGACATAATAAGGCTCTCAACCGACACTTGACCTTGTGCCTCCTTTCTCCTCCCTACCCTCCCCTCCACCACTATCCACCACTGCTGGTCCCTTCCTCCACCAACACCCCCACCCCCTCCCCGCCCCCCCCCCTTCGCGAAGAATACATATCGGCGTGCTCTCGATGCCTTTCTCACCGTCTCCCCGCTGAGAAACAATATCCTTTTCCTTACCCTCCTACAGGCAATCATTGAACATCTTTCTCTTTTACTCCCTATCCTAAACACACACAAAAAACAATCCACACACCACCAACACACAAACACACACACCCAACACACACACCCCCTACCACACACACACACACGCACACAACTACGACACACACACACACACACCAACACACACACAAACAAACAACACACGCATTCACACACCAATCACAACACAAACACACACAACCACACCCACACCGCACCACACCCACACATACCGCAGGCCCAACCCCGCGCCTATGTCACGCAACATAATACCAGATAGATATGCACAATCAACACACAAAGTATTAAAGAACATTAATAAGTAAAAACATCTCACAGAAAAAACACAGAACTATAGAGAGAAGAAGGCAGAAAGATTAAAAGAGAAAGAGGCAATGAGAGAGACATAGTGGGGAGGGGTAAGGCAATATAAATCACATTTCTTAGCATTTAAATTGGTTCGCTTTTTTTCCCCTCGTCCAATTTTCTTTTAAAGAGGATCCCGATCATCCATGTCAATAAACAAACAATTAAGTATGCTCGCATCAGGGCAAAAAAACTCTCACCCCGACCCCCCCCCGCACCCCCTGTACCTTGCTGGCCACAACCACCCAGACCCACCATCATTATTGTATTCATCAATACACTTCATAGTCAGGTATTTGCTAGCTCTCAGCAAAGACACGTACTAACTCTGCATAGAAATCCTTGACCTGTTTAACACAAATCGTTCCCTTGGCCTGTCTCACACTAACTATATCAAGTCTACCTTATCTATCACCGCAACATGCTACTAAAAAGACAATTATACATACAAATGAACAGACTAAAAAGGATCTCCGTTACAAAGCATCAATGGCCTATATATTCTTATATAACCATACATCCCCCGTCTCTACTTATTCGATACAAGCAGACAGGAGACGAGAGATCAACACAAAAAATTACAGAAACAGAGAGATGAAATGCAAACAAATGAGATACATAAATACAAACAGGGCTCAATAATCCACATGCCACACAATAGGAACGGAGTTTTTCGTGAAGAACAAGACTTATCACACCCTGTACTATGCATCGCCAATGAACTTATCCTAAAAAATGTACTGGAAGCCAGCAAAAAGTAAACACACACACACACACAAACACTACACACACACACATACACAAACTGAACACCCCTAGCACTATCCCCGACGCAAACAGAACACACACACACACACACACACACAACACACAATCACAAACCACACACGTGTAAAAATCCACCACGTAACGTGTGTGTTATGTTTGCTTCTAAACTCCGACAATAGTGATCTGGGAACTTATAACTATCGAAACGTAACAACCATTTGATTCAGTATGTTGCGCTATCAAAAACACGTCTGATGACAACAATAAAAAAAACCCAGCATTGGCTTCTGGAATACCCAGTAACCATTCCCTAGCAGCAAACAGTCCATACAGTATCATGGGTATACGGTCCAAAACACTTGCCTTAGCTCTGTCGCATTCACTCATCATGCAGACGCCCTGCTAAGCACAAGAAAGGCAAGTAATTCTGAGTCAGATGAAAGCGGCTACGAAAAAAAAAAAATCACTTACTATTTCTTTACATTTCCCAGATGCGGGAACCAAAAACTACCGTTTGGCGATGCAACTGCATATTAACGCTTATTAACCAGACACTTACGAAGCGAATGAAGATTTTACCAAAAAAAACAAACAAAAAAGAATAAAAAAAACAAAGAAAAAAGAAGCCCGTAAAAACACGTTGCCTTTCCTGTGCAGACGTGATAACGACGTACAGGGCGGGTACACCCCCATCTTCTTTTTCGTGTTATGCAAGACGTTTTATGATTTATACAACGCTTTCAATAGTAATGTCCTTTTACACTGCATTGGGTATCTAAAAAAAAAAAGTAAGACTTCATCTCAAAGGGCAAAGCACACACGACAAGTGATTTGGCCAGAAATATTCTAAAAACTAAAATTGTACCTGAACATATTCGCCAAATGATTATGCTAAACCGACAAATGTTTATTTTAAAAAAAAAGAAGAAGAAATACAAATAACACTAAAATAAAAGCGCCAGCCAAAACAAACCAACGAAATAATCGATTAATTAACCAAATGACTACTAGGGGACAGCCGTGACTATACCCAAGATTGGGGGAATCCTGAAACCTCTCTTTGTGATTAGTGCGATAACGAATCAATACGGTTTATCGGAACAATGCATGCTTTGGAGAAACATTGTTGTCGAAATCTTACAGGAAGTGAATGAAACTGCTGAAGACTAAAGGACGACATAATCTTGGCAACGAGAGAAGCGGAAAGGAAACGATTGGAGGGTAACGAATCGGATGTACGGCAGAGGAGGGGGAAATGTTTCACGTACATTGACAGGGTCTGAACTATTTCAAATGCATGAGTGAAAACCCAATTATGCTGACCTGGAAAAACCCCCCAACCCCTACCGCCCCCCGACACCCCACTGAACCGCCCCACCGCCCCGCCTCATTTTCGCAAAAAAAAAAAAAGAAAAAAAACACCCACAGAAAGCCGCCCATACACCGCGCCCCCGGGGAAAAAGAAAAGGACCCGAAAGAAAAGAGAAGAAAAAAAAACAAAATAAAAAAAAAACAAAGACAAGGACGGGGGCGCTCGCTTGTGCATTGGACTCAACGGTTGCAGGGCGGTTTGTCATGTCACTATGCCCTCAACAGGCCAGTGCCGATAGGAAGGGTATCCGCCCAGTCTTTCATTTGACTGTGTTGTTTGGGTGACAGTACATTTCCCAGTGATCCAAGCCTCCCATAAACACAGAAATGTAGAGAATGAACGGGAAAGTGCATGGTTGTAACCGGAGGACCATGTCCAGAGAGCATCGGCTATTGTACACGTGTGAGTTAAAGAAAGCTTCAAGCCATTATTACGGACAAATGTTACCTACCATAGTAATCATGCATTGAATTTCGATCCCCCCCACCCCCACACCCCTCCACGCATTTTTTTTCCCCCTGTTCAATGCTGGTCCCCGCTCCGTTTAGAGTAAACATACTTTGATTTGGATGTTTATTAGTCATTGCATTTGAAACTTGCCATACAGTTCTGTATTTCAACCGTCTAGCAGCTCTGATTATGTTTCAGTGATTGGCTGGGGCTCTAACCACATGGGGCACAGTTTGAAGGCCACAGCACGGTTCCATCCTTTTTTCACCGTTTTATTGATTAATGCAAGCCAGATAGCTCAGTGGTTCGAGCGACGGACACCATAACCTATTGGTGATCTTGGGGGTTGTTGGAGATTCGAATCCCCGCCAAGCATGTTTCAAAGGCAGGGGGATTTTTCCCCCGAAGGTGATATTGGTTATGACTTCAATTTTCCGGTAAAGTCCCTTCGAATGAAGACAATATCGATGAGGTTCTCTGTGTGAACGTATGGCATAACATCCTTGCACACATACGGTCAATCTATCACAACTTTGGTAGAGAAGGCCAGTTAGTGTTTGTTGATAACACATTACACCAGGCATTGCACCCTGTGTGAAACACCGGAATGCAAGGAGAAGGAAGGAAAACTGAGGTGGCAGACGTTGATTGAATGATGACAAGGGGAAACGATTGAATTGTAGCGCCAGCAGGCACAGACAGCATACTCTACCTAGCTCCGCAGCTCTAAATGTGATAGGAGAGCCAATGTTGTATTTTTGAGAGTTTTGGGAGCTGGGGTGTTTAAAACGCCCTTGAGAGACCGACTTGCTAACACCAACGATAAGAGCACACTATATAGGTACTCTTTATAGATAATGATCGATGATAATAGAATAATAATAATAAAAATAATAATTAATACAACAACCAACAAGAGTAAAAGAATTTACTGACAATTAATAAACTATCATTTCAACCGATGTGATGAACAACACACTTTCAGCATTGGACAGCCTTCGAGTTCTTATATAAACTCTTCAGTCCTAACATGGTTGTTTTTCATGTTTCTGTATGTTTGGAAAACCAAAGATCTATATTTGAGCAATTATGACTTCGTATTAATGTTTTTGTTTCGGCTGTTGTTTAGAGCACCGCATACTTTCTTGGGAGGCCGTTTTACGGGAACAATTATGACGAAATTAGGGACTCTATTCTCTCTCTAGATCTCTCTCCTCTATCTTATCTCTCTCTCTCTCCAGTTAATTCTATGGGGATTAGGATCTGACTTGTCCAGTGTGAAAATAGGAATAAAGAAGACAGAACTTGCATTTTGTTTTATGTGTATATAAATCAGAGGTAAAGAACGCAAATAGTAAGGGATCCATGTCAATTTCTATATTAAGTCTGCGTATGGAATCTCAGAATAGAGGTCACAAGGGAGCAAGCAGCCAATGCCAAGTCACTTCGGTGGTGTTTCAGTGGCACCTGTTCTGATCTAACCATACGCAGAACACACACTACTAAGCCCCTACTGACGACAATAATTCTTAGTCGCGGAGACGTCGCGATGAGTGAGCCTCCCCAAGCGAGGGGGCCACCACTCTCGTCCAGCGACAGCCCCATGAAGTTGCCGATTACCGGTGACCCCGACGAAATTCAAAACCAAGACCACAGACGTGGAGGAGGACATCAAACGAAACTCCCCAGGTCACCATGAGAGCAAAGCATGAAGGGCCACAGAATTTGAGAATTTTTTTTTATTGCTGATCGTTTGAGAATGAGGATGATGAATATGATGCTACGGATTTCCATTTCGGTCTGAAACTTCATGACAGGGCTCTACCCTACGTGTACTTTCATACGTAATAATCAGCGACGTCAAACAGGCCCGAGAGATACCGACACATGCAGTTGCTTGTCAGGAAATTTGAGCAAACACTCTCAGAGACGCATCCATTAAGTTGGAATAGATGGATGGAAACTCGACTGTGTGGTCCAGTCTTCCCAACTGAAGCCCCCGTAGCAAAAACTCAACTCTGGGTAGGAGCCGGTCGGGGCGGAGGAAAAACAATCCCACATGGCTTCTGATGTGGGAACCGAATTAATCCACGACCTCCCAGCCCGGGAGTCCGCGACGCTAACCACTTCGCCACGGTGGCTGGGTTTTATTAACAAATTTCTCAGTTTATTTGTTCAAGTCATTTAGTTTTCGATCAGTTATAGTCTACAAAATCTCCGTTCATAAGGGGCAAAATTCATATGCGAATAAAGAAAACCATCTGAGTTTCTGAGTTCTTCCCTCCCCCCCTCTCTCTCTCCCTCTCTCTCTCTCTCTCTCACTGAGACAGCACAGACAGACAGACAGACAGACGAAGAGGGCGGGGCATATACACTCACAGAATAACAGTGTAGGTACCGCACGAAGAGTGCTGGTTAGCTGTCCGGAGCAGGCGGCCAAGTGGACGTTTTGTGTTGTGAAGCGGAAGAAGGTGGGGATCTGCAACCAGCCGCAGCGAGATTGTCCGAGATGGCCAGGGCCGTCAGGAAAGCATGTTGGTGGGCTCCGACGCCATCTCTTGGAGGTCGTGAGCACCCACCAGGCGAGCAAGTTGCCCACGATGCCCACACGCTGAACAGCCGTGGGATGAGAGGGATGAGCCACCTGGTTCGAAGGCCAAACTGCACCTGCGAGGTAGTCTGGAGGCGGTGGTCGGATTCCTGATGGCCGAGAATTGGCCGGACCCCGGCGTTACGTGTGAGGTCGTTGGTCGTTGACCGCGTTTGTAGTCGTCATCAGCGTTGAGGCTGTAGACATCATCATGGTGGAAGAGCGGAGCGGCGGTAGGAAGGAAAAGGAGAAGGTCCGTTAGTGTTGATGTTCGGGGACGTGGGGCGCCAAGGTGGAGGAGGAGGCCTAGGGTGGAGGTTAAGCTGTGGAGGGAGGACGAGGGTGTGATGGTGGTGTGGTGGTGGTTGGTGGTCATGGTGGCGGGGGATTGGTGGTCAGTCTCTTTTCCCGGCAAAGTCCGTTCTGTGGGCTTGATGCTGTTGTAAGCTGTGTTACGAACACACGGTATCTTCTTCCCCCATTTCTTTTTTGAGAGGTTGGTAGGATTGCGTTGGTTTTAAAGGGCATCAGAAGAACATTCATGTCATGTACAGATTTCTTTTTCTTTTTTTTTCTTTTTTCTTTTTCTTATGAGGGGTCTGGGGGTGGGGGGGGGGGTAGGGGGGGGGGGGGTTTGGTTCGTGTGTTCTTTTTCTTGTTTTTATTTTAGCAGAACGGTCTTATTTTTTCGTTTTTTCTTTTTAGTTTCAATTATGGAACAATGTCTCAACCCCCCTATGAGGCTTTTCAGCGGCCAAGTGATGACTATAAGTTACCACATTCTGCTCTCTGTGTATCTTGTTTAGTCAGCAATCCACTGAAGCACGTCGTCCGCTTGGGAACCACTGTCGGCCCAGTTTCCCAGGTAAGACAAAGTTCAAGTTTTAAGCCAGACTCTCCACCAACAAGGCTCTTCCTATCATGACGACTTCTTGTGCGTGGGGTATAAAACAGCTCAGTCCCTGACGGTCCATCAACACAAACCGATACCTGCCCTAAATCTTTTTTTTCCACTTGTGTGTGTCTGTTGTGTTTGTGTTAGTAGTAAAGTCACTTCCTCGAGGGTAAAGTATCGTTGTCGTCAGAACTGCAGATTCTCGGGACCATCGTCTCTTCTCACTGCACGGCAAACATCCAGTGGCGACAGGACGAAGGGCAACTCGAAGGTAGGTAAGCGTTCTATGATCAGAGGTGTGTACTCTGCAAGCTAGATGGTTTGGTAGATCACGTGTTTTTGTTAGAAGCTGTTGATGTCGACGTTATCCAAAGATCGATATCTGTGTCTTCTCACATCCAGGAACTTAAAGGTAGGAGTTAGTTACTAAATTAGGCAAAGGAAAAAAGAAAAAAAAAAAAATACAAATCCAAAACGACAAGAAGGAAGAGGAAGGGTAAAAAGAAAAAATCGGAAAGAGAAGGAAGAAGAAGAAGATAGAAAAATCGGGCGAAGAAAAAAAAATCAACAGTATGCGTGCAATTTCAAAAATATTTTAAGCATTCAGCTAGTCAATTCGTGTTGCGGGTCCGTTGTGTGTGGTTTTCTGCCTTCCTTCTTTTTCCTTTCTCCTTTTTTTTTTTTTTTTTTTTTTTTTTTTTTTTTTTTAGCAGGACGGGCACTGGCATACCAAAATTAAACCACGTGGCCGTCACGGGAGCTGGGCAGCCGTCGTTCAGCTGGACGATGTTTGGGAGACCGATGAGAGGCAATGAGCTTTGGTTTCTATCGTTTTGAGTCGTGTTTGCTGAAGTGTCGGGGGCGGGGCTTGAAATTGTGGCCGTTGCCAGTCCGCTCTTTCGTCTGCACCACTCAGCATCTCCGCCGGCAGCACCCCCCTCAGTGCTCCTTCCCTTTTCCTTCTAACTCACTCGCTTCACACATTTCCGCCCACCCACCAGTCCATTCAAAAAAAAAAACGTCACTGCCCCTTCTTACCCCTCTTCTTCTTCACCCCCTCTTTCTCCTCTACCCCTACTCCTATTCGTCTTTGATTCTCCTTCTCCTACGTCTTGTTGTTGTGTTGTCTGTTCTTATCTCTCCTTCTTCATTCGCCTTCTTTCATTCTTCTCCTTCTTATTCTTCCTCTTCTTCTTTTTCTTCTCTTATTTCTCTGTCCGGCCTACTATATCTGTGTCGTGTGTGTGGTGTGTGGGGAGTGTGTGTGTGTGTGTGGATCGCTTCGCTCTCTCATCTCTCTCTCTCTCTCTCTCTCTCTCCCCCCCCCCGCCCCAAGCTTCACCAACTTTGATGTTTCCGGTTTCCTGGACGTCACCCCCCCCCCCCCCCCACCCCCCCCGCCCCCCCCCCCCCCCCCCCCCAGCCCACCCCACCCCTCTCTTTCTCCCTCAGTTTTTTCCTATCGCTACTTGGGGATGATATGACGGTCTCCACACAGCTGGTAAGGAAAGACATCACCGACTGTTCTCACTCCGGCGTGAATAAAAGCTGGGAAGGGGTACGGCCCCTGCCCCAACTGACACGGACGTGAGAAACGAAAAGAAGGCATCTATAAAGGTTCTCGGAGACCACTGTGGACGGAAAAGGGGTTGGCCGGGCAGATTTAGCCTCACTCATTATCACTCCGGTCTTGCTGCCGGGTCTGTATGTACATTAAGTGGCGCCCAATTACAGGAGCGGGCTTTTATTGCGCAGACGGGCCAAGGGCCATTTATGCAGCTTTGAAATTGCCCGGACGGGTCCGGAGTTTGTTGAAATGGATGGGAGAACGTTGGTCTGTGGTCGGAATGCACAAACATTTGTGTATATGGGGGTGGGGGGGGGTTGGGGGTGGACGCGCGCGACGCGCGCACACCCCCAAACACCACACCACACACACCACACACAAGCACACACATCCACACACAAGTCACAACACAACAACACAAGAAAACACCCCCCCCCCCCCCCCCCACCCTACACACCAGATACACACATAGAATGCATGGCGCATTCAACCACCACACACCAACACACACACAATGCACGTACACACACAAACACACAAGACACACCCACACCGTACGCGAGCACAAACTTACCTTCCAACCCCCCCCCCCCACATAGAAACGAACTCTCGCGCGATTGCACACACACACACACACACACCACTTAACACACACAACCTAACGGACACACACATGTTGTTTACAAACACATATCTTCAAATGCCGCTTCTCTCACAAGACCGCATTTACATACCTGCGGACCTGAACACGTACCAAGCAATGTCAAAAAAGCTCCCCACAAGGTGCCTACCACGTTACCCACCCTATCAAATCACGTTGTCACCAATGGTCCCGCTATAAAAAAACGAAACTACTCTTATAAGATCGCGCGGTGAAAGGGCATTCAAATAAAAGATTGACGACTGAGAATTGCACGCACACACACACGCTATGCCGTGAACATCTTGTAATTCCAGTATTAACCACAAGTTATGACATGCACCACATCTGGCTACATACTTGGACATGATGGCACCGAACGACACTAATTTTTCATTACCAGAGGTCGTCCCCCCTTCCGGCACCTCATTATTTTCAATCCGCTTGTGCTTGAGGCAAAGTAAACATTAAAAAATGATATAAATGCAAAATTAAAAAGAATATTTGACATTTTGTTGTTGTCCTAAGAACACATAGAATCTAGATTGAAAAAAAAAAAGCTCAGGAGCATGGGAAAAAATGTGAGAACTGTAGCCACCTGTTCATGTTGACAACATGCGCTGGAAACAACAAGTTTACCTCACGCTTGGTTTGGGTTAAAACAATTCTCTTTATAGTCTTGTTGCAAAGAAAACGTGTTCCGTCTTCTTTTCTGTTTGAACACATGTATGAGATAGATAGATAGATAGAGAGAGAGAGAGAGAGAGAGAGAGAGAGAGAGAGAGAGAGAGAGAGAGAGAGAGACAGAGACAGAGACAGAGAGACAGAGAGACAGAGACAGAGAAACAGAAAGAGAGAGATAGAGACAGAGAGAGAAACAGACAGAAGACAGACAGACGGACGGACAGACAGAGACCGACTGACCGACCGACCGACAGACTGACAGACAGGGATTTATTTTACTTTCCAGCTCTTAGTTCTGTTACTGACGCACACAGGTCGCCGTACCTGCACGTACAGCCCGTCGCTATCTCCGAAAGCTTCCCTGCTGACAGGCACAGAGCACAGGCCTGCAATGAAACGAAGGACTGCATGAAGCCTGGGACCCACACGGGTCCTATCGGGGTCTGTGGGCTGTACCGGCCTCTCCTCTCTGGACCGATCTGGAAACAAACTGAAGATTAGCAGAGCCAGAAGATACTATGATTTATTTGGGAAGGCGGGTAAGTTCTGTGCCAGAGACGTACTTTCTAACTTCATCGCGCCCGTTGTGTAAATAATTGTTCATGTACAAAACAGACGAGTCAAATGGTGGCTGTTCCGATCTTCTCATTAAATGACTCGCCGTAAGCGGTGTTACCAAACCCACACAAAACTGGTTTACTTTTTTTTTCCTTTTTCCTTTTCAAGATTTTTTTTGCGTTTTGCGCGCGGTTTACGTTTATTAAAAAAAAATTCTTCCTTTTTCTTTCTTTATGTATTGAATCAGAAGTTTATACACGTGTTTCTCATCAAGTGAACGCAAGTAATGCCGCCAGATCCTCCTTGTCGTTTTATGCCATCGACCTGCTCCAGAGAGAGAGAGAGAGAGAGAGAGAGAGAGAGAGAGAGAGAGAGAGAATCTTTTATTGCCATTAGCTAAGAAGCTCTGTTGGCAAGGGGAGTTTTACCATTATTGCATCAATGGACTACAGGTAAGAATGCAATTTCAAGAAAGAAAACTAGCACAATTCAACAAATATTTCAAAGCTAAAGTGGACAACACACACACACACACACACACACCACACACACACACACACAAACACACACACACACACACACACACACACACGTACGCACGCACACACGCACACACACGCGCGCACGCACACACGTACGCACGCACGCACGAATACTCGCTGTCCAACCAGTCATCCACTTTTTTTCTTTTTTGCCCCACAATTTCACGATACAAAGAGCACTACGTAAAGCACACACACAAACAACTCTAAGCATGTGTTAACATCTATATTCAGGAAGTTTACGCTCTTAAAAGTGGGCTGGAGTTTAACTCCTCACTATATGTTTCTGTGCAGTTTTTCAGACCATATAATACGTTTACACTTCACAAAGCTTGAGACGTTCTTTTTTTTTTATCAGTGTTATCGTTTTCCATTTCATTTACAATGGCAGATGCCAAGAGAATAGTCCCCAACTTTCATTCTGTGGTTTTTGAGCAAGTCCTGTCTCACAATAAAATGATTACAACACTGCTATCATTAGGCCACACAATGGTGAATTATCCTTTTGAAGTGTCCCCATATGTTCCATTCATGATTTTCAGTTCAAACGTGAAAGAAATCAACAAAGATTTACAAAACTTATTTACAAATGTCTGTAGAATAGACCACAATTATTTTTTCGCTGTGTATTCACATTTTCTAAACTACTACTGGTGTCACTCTCACTACTATCATCATCATCATCATCAACAACAACAACAACAACAACAACAACAACAACAACAAAAACAACAACAATAATAACAGTCATCATCATCATCATCATCATCATCATCATCATCATCTTCAACACTAAGAAAGAGTTAGACATACGCTCAGGCTTTGATTGTTGGCGGCCTGTGCGAACATTTAAGTCACCACCTAAAAGGATATTGCAATCATCATGTTCCCTTATTTCTAGCAAAGTATCTTCCAGCATCTTACAGTCCGTCTTCGCTCACAGAGCAATTGTAAGCTGACCCTCTTTCAGGCACCACGGAAAAGGCAACCAGCAAGACATCATTATTTATATCAATGTTTTGTTTACTTTAAAAGCTACGGCGTTGTCACAATTCACTCTGATTTGAGTAACAAATTCTGCAAGGGTTTTTGTTATCATCAATAGAACGCCACCAGAATTACAACATTCTTGCGACAGTTACGTAGCTAGCACATGGAATTTCACAATGTTATGAAAAACATCAGAGAGATCAGATTTATTTCAAAATGTTGCAAAAAGGGCTTCTTCCATGACTTGGACAGCATCGTTGATCAATGTACATTGAATGTAGGGCTTCCTTTCTGGACAATGCACCGGGCGACTAAAATAACGTCTTTGTCGATGACAAATAAATGATGATCTGCTTTTACAGCAAGGACTTTGTCAAAATCAAGCTTTTTTTTCAGTTCTTTATTTTGTAAACACTTTTTCACGAATAGCAGCACTACTGAAATTTTAGGCTAGAACACTAAAACCGAGTCATTAGAAAATACCTAACTAAAGTCACGATGAGTTCCAGTTTCAGTGAGAGTAACAAAATCATAAAGGAGATGTAATGCAATTTACTTCATAAGTTTTCAAAGATTATACATGAAAAATGTATCTGAATGAATGGTCGGGGGCCTGTTCTGTGGTTTTCAAGCGGCGCCCGCACATATGTACGTAGGCTTCTATCTTTCGCCCTATCGCCTGG
>JADBJO010001209.1:430000-437500 GCA_016801955.1 Conus betulinus | reverse complement strand
GAGAGAGAGAGAGAGAGAGAGACGACACAACATACCACAATATTGCAGATTACGAAAAAAAAACCCTCAAGACATTACTATTGTTTGTTGTGTGGTGATGGTGGTGGAGGCAGTTTTGATGCTTTCAATAGCTTTTCTTCTTCTTCTTCTTCTTCTTCTTCTTCTCCTCCTCCTTTCCACATTCTCTCCAGAAGCATGAAGGCAAGTCGGACACAAGATCTGAAGCCTTCTCCCCCAACCTGCACATGTATGGTGTGTGTGTGTGTGTGTGTGTGTGTAAGGGGAGAAGAGGGGGGTGCGGGGGGGGGGGGGGGGGGGGCACTTTTCCAGCCATTGTTAGCCGGTTGTTTGTCGACCCGACGCAGCCTCTTGACCTCAGTGACCTTCTGGATCGTCCAGCGTCTGTCCAGTGGCTAAAAATAACGCTGGCACGTGAAGCCGACCTGTATGTGCGGCGCGTGCCACTTGCCAGTTAAGCACAGTCTTTAATTATTAGGTGGGTAAAGTGGCTGACTCGTTTCTCGTCAGTGGGCGTAGTAGGCCTCCATGCGTGGCGCTGAGTGGAAGAATATGATACTGATCAGAACAACAAGATGGTGATCAAGCTCACTTACATGCTCCTCCCTCCCTCCCTCCCTCCTTCCCTCTCTCTCTCTCTCTCTCTCTCTCTCTCTCTCTCTCTCTGAGAACTGAGAGACAACAGCCAGAGGAGAGAGAGAGAGAGTGAGAGAGGAAAGGTACTGATATATATATATATATATATATATATATGTGTGTGTGTGTGTGTGTGTGTGTGTGTGTGTGTGTGAGTGTGTGTGTGTGTGTGTGTGTACATAGATACATATATATATGTGTGTATGTATGTGTGTGTGTGTGTGGTGGGGGGGGGGGGGGGGGGGGGGGGTTAAAAGAGAGAAAAGAGAAGTAAAGGGGGAGGACTACAGACAAACATGGACAGGAAGAGAGAATGAGAGACAGAAATAGAGCAAGACGAAACTGGCCACAATTTTGTCCCTTAAGATATTGAAATAAGCATCAACATCAGTGGCTTCGACAAGGGGAGAGAGGGTGGCAGAAGGCACCCCTCCTTCCCCCCCCCCCCCCTTCCCTCCCCTCCACCGCCTCTCCCCCCTTCCATCTTCTTGAAAATACTGGGGCTTGTGGTGGGCGTCAGAATACCTACTGGTACCGAATAACCAATAAGAAAAGAACACACACACACACACACACACACACACACACCACACACACACACACACACACACACACACACACACACACAACAACTTTAAGTTAGGACGTTATTTGTGTGTTCCTGAATGGCATTTTGTCGAATGCATTAGAAGTGATAAAAGCTTGGTTCAGATTGCGTCAGGTGGTGCCATTTCGCTTCCATGGTTGATTAAGTTAATGGACTGCATGTTACGATACCCCCATTCCCGCCCCCCCCCCCCCCCCCCCTCCCACCATACACACACGCTCGCGCGCGCGCACGCACGCACGCACACACACACCTTTAATAACAATCTGAAAGATGCGATACCCCTCTCTTTCACACACACACACACACTCACATGCAATTATATACACACGCACGCACGCACGCACACGCACGTTTGCTAGATTCTTGAAGATGACACACACATGTTTGCAAGATTCTTGAAGATGACACACACACACACACACACACACACACACATTTAAATGAACATTTTGACGATGACAGCCCTTACCCCTACTTCCGCCTGTCACTCGAGTTTTTTTTAAAGAATCATTCCCACCCAACCCAATCCCCACCCACTCTGCTTTAATAACGTTTGGAAGATAAATTACTATGGTGTTTTTTGTTTGGGTATGGTTTGGTTTGTTTTCGTTTTTTCATGTTTTTTTTTTTTTGTTTGGTTGGTTTTTGTTTTGTTTTTTGTTTGGGTTGGTTGTTTTGTTTTTTTCTTTTTGCTTTTTCTTTCCTTCCCTTTGTTTTCATTCTGAACAATTAAGTAGTGGGAGAAAACAAGTGCAGGTTAACAATTCTTCCATCATTATAGTAATGACTTGGCAAAGATTTGAAATTGAGAGGAAAAAAAAAATTGAAGATGAAGCAAATAGGAAAATGTATATCATAAAAATGAAAACCCTTCGCTAGCTGCGTGAGGAAATCATCGCAATCCCTCTCGAAGACAGATCTATATGTATCGCCTGTTCCGAGGCCTTTCGTCCGCTGGATCGGACTCATCAGGGAGACACGGCTGATTGTGTCTCTGCTCTTGGCGTCAGATAGAGACACACCACAGTTCATAATTCTGTGTGTGTTCCGACCGCCAAAGGTTCGAAAAAGAATCCAACAGCACCCCCCAAAGCAGCCAGCGAAAGGTAGTAGAAGTAAACAAAACGAAAGTGTGGAGAGAAAAAAAACGTTGTTGAAAACTAAAAACATCACGCAAACAGTATAAAATGTAAGAGACAATCTTTGAGCCTATGCTTGAGGATCCATTTAAGGATGCAAGGGGGAGATCAAAAGATATGGAACAGTCTGAGTGGTCAGCTCTGCTGTTCAATAACCCAAACATTGTCAGCGGCTAAGAATTGTGCAGAACAACCTTTCCTTGGATCTCCTAAGAGATGCAGTCACCCACTGATTGACCAAACAATATCATGCTGAACAATTACGTTGTGGGAAAACAAGAGCAGGTTAACAATTCTTCCATCATTATGGTAATGACTTGGCAAAGATTTGAAATTGAGAGGAAAAAAAAAAAAAAGATGAAGTAAATGGGAAAAATGTATATCATAAATATGAAAACCCTTCGCTAGCTGCGTGAGGAGGAAACTATCGCAATCCCTCTCGAAGGCAGCTCTATATGTATCGCCTGCTCCGAGGCCTTTCGTCCGCTGGATCGGACTCATCAGGGAGACACGGCTGATTGTGTCTCTGCTCTTGGCGTCAGATAGAGACACACACCACAATCCATATATATGTTTTTTTTTTTGAAAAGAGAGAAGCGCGTGTGTGTTGTGGGGGTGTATGTATGAGGGGGGCGGGGGAGTGAGACGGGGGGGGGGGGGGGGGGGGGGGGGGGGGGGGGGGGGGGGAGCTGAGTTCTGGAGGCAATGTAAGAGTTATCAGCGGCTACCAGCGGATCACGGGAAGAACAAAACAAAGGGAAAATAACTGAGAAAAATCGTGAAACTTTGTCAGAACCAGTTGCGTACCTGTGTTCACTACACTTCACCGCGCTTTGGCAGAATACGGACCCAGCGCCGAGATTCCGAGGTGCAGGGCTGCAAACTTGGGCCGGCAGTCCTGGTTTGGATCTAGTCAGTTACGTTCCACTTTAAAGCACAGACCCCCCTACGGACCGTGGGCCGACGGGGATAGCCCTCCTTCGTGAGGCGAGTGGGGTGTGTGAATCATACGTATTATCCATAAACACATCAGACAGTGTGTGCTTTGTGCGGATTTCACGCCTACATACATTCACAAGCTCAGAACAGATATCTATGACTGTAAAGCGTTTTGCATTTAAAGGGCGTGACACATGGGCCAAGAACTGCCGAAATACATTGTAAATGATTTTGTATGAATATTTCAAAATACGCCTGTTTCAATCGACAGAGTGGAAACTGATGTACTGAGACTTAAACCCGGCTTGTGGGTTGCTGCTAATCACTGAAATTCTAAGGCATTCGTCGTTGAGGATTTCTTATTCTTCGATGCTTTCCTGAAGACATGTGATGAAGAAAACTTCCAAAATGTACATACATTTTTGCCTACCATAGAACAACGACGGATTCTACAGAAGAGCGAGTGTAATGGTAATAGATTCTTTAGGCACTGTTCGTTTTGTGAGACCTGGAAATTGTTACTTTGACTCTGGTGTTCTGCTGAGAGGTAAAAGACAGCACAACTCCAGACACGGCCTTACGTGCCCTCTGAAGAGGATCCACGGTTCCAGTCTTTCCCGCTCTCGACAGGACTGTCCCTGCGGTCAGTGAGTCTTTCCTCACCGTCACTGGACCTTTCCCTAGAGTCGACCAAAAGACAGTCAAGAAAAATTATACACCCGAATGGGACCCAGAGAAGTACTGTCTTCAGCTGCCGAACCAACCAGCTGGGAACAATCCTTCACCACCCTCGGAAACCTGCGCTGTGTTCACATAGGATGCAGGCACGCACAGGACATTCCATAAGACGTCAAGGGACATAATTGCTCCCCGCCAGCTGTCATTATGCGATGGCCACCGGATGTGACACGATACAACCTGCAAGGGAGCGCTCCTATGGGTGTACCAGGCCATGTTTTATTTCGGCTTATATACGCGATTGTGTTATTTGAAGAAAACAAAATCTATCTATCTATCTATATACGTATGTGCATGTTTGCGTTGATAGATCACCTCATATGTATAATGTGTGTGTGTGTGTGTGTGTGTGTGTGTGTGTGTGTGTGTGTGTGTGTGTGTGTGTGTGTGTGTAATTATCTATCTATCTATCTATATATCTATCTATCTATGTAATTATGTACGCGCGCGCGCACACACACATGTACATACACACATACATACACACACACGCGAGCGCGCGCGCACACACACACACACACACACGTACGCACGCACGCACGCACGCACATACACACACACACGCGCGCGCGCGCGCGCGCACGCGCACGCACACGAGCTCTGTGGGGGGGGGGGGGGGGAGGGGGGGAGGGGGTGCACGCGTACGCGCGCGTGCTTGTTTGCCAGCATGCGTGCGTGTGCGCGTGTACTGTGTGTGTATGTGTGTACGTGAGAGAGAGAGAGAGAGAGAGAGAGAGAGAGAGAGAGAGAGAGAGAGAGAGAGAGAGAGAGAGAGAGAGAGAGAGGGGGGGAGTACATTGGACACATGGTGTAGGCGGCGGAATTTCCAGTGAACTGTGCATGAAGTAAGTACAGACAGCCTGACAACCACCATGAGTCCGAAAGGTTGCCGAGCCAATTATCACACACACACACACACACACACACACACACACACACACACACACACACACACACACGCCGCGCGCGCGCGCGCGCGCACGCACGCTCACACACATTCACACATACACACACACATTCACACATACACACACACACAGCACACACGCACACACACATAAGCGCACGCGCACGCATGCACGCACACACACACACACACACACACACACACACACACACACACACACACACACACACACACACACACACACACACACACACACACACACACGGTGGCATTTACTCCATGCCACAATTTTGCTCAGAGACCATTTTCTAGTCAAGGTCCGTTCAACTTCAAGTTACATTTTGCACCATTTGTCGTTCAGCCATTTCCAAGCTGTTTCGTCACTACGTGTGTCATTCAGCCATTTCCCCTGCTGTTCCGTCACTACATGTGTCATTCAGCCCTTTCCTCTGCTGTTCCGTCACTCCATGTGTCATTCAGCCCAATCCTCTGCTGTTTCGTCACTCCATGTGTCATTCAGCCCTTTCCTCTGCTGTTCCGTCACTCCATGTGTCATTCAGCCCTATCCTCTGCTGTTCCGTAACTACGTGTGTCATTCAGCCCTTTCCTCTGCTGTTCCGTCACTACGTGTGTCGTTCAGCCCTATCCTCTGCTTTTCCGTCACTACGTGTGTCATTCAGCCATTTCCTCTACTGTTCCGTCACTCCATGTGTCATTTAGCCCTATCCTCTGCTGTTTCGTCACTTCATGTGTCATTCAGCCATTTTTCCTGCTGTTCCGTCACACCATGTGTCATTCAGCCATTTCCTCTGCTGTTCCGTCACCCCATGTGTCATTCAACCATTTCCCCAGCTGTTCCGTCTCTCCATGTGTCATTCTGGAGACATTACAGACCGGGGACACAAGCAAAGGAAGACAGGATAAGTAGGACAAAACAGAGAAAAAGTAAGTGAAGCTACTTATCGAATTTCACAGAGGTTATGGCGTGGGAACAACATGACCTAAAATACCCAAAGCCAGAGCGACCTTAATCTGATTTAAAACCGGTTCAGTTAGGAAAAAGTGGAATGGCGAAGGAACGTGGTGAAAAGAAGGAATGAAATAAAGACAAGTATTGTTTATGTTCGGTTTGAGCTACGCGTTTCACAATCGAGTCTGAAACCGCCTGATTATAGAACAATTAGTAGCTAGCGAAAAAAAAAAAAAAAAAAAAAAAAAAAAAAAAAGGTCCAATATTGGCACATATCCCCAACATTTCGATTTACCGCCCACATCTATTAAACACGGATTGGCTGATTTGAGATCCATTCCTGGTAAGCGGGTGTACCCTGACGAACTATTCTCTACCTCCAGCACAACAGAATGTTCCGCTAGAATGTTCCGCTGCTCGCCTAGCAGCGAAATGTACAGGTCCGTGTCCACGGATACAAATTAGGCCCAAAACTCTCTATATAATGCTTCATTACACTCAAAGCTGCACCTGGCTTTGGTAAAAAAAAGATCAGCCATTACCAAAACATACAAATCGCACAGTCCAACCCTTGACTCGTATTGTGCCTGATTCGTTAGCAGATCCGATGAGATTTGCATCGTATTGGCCGGAGGCCGTTAAGGGCAATGTTTCCCAGACTCCAGTCTGTTGTGTTGGCGTTGCCGGTCCCCAGCGGTGACTGGCCCCGAGTCGGTGTTGTAGGCAGATCCAATCTCCGCTTTTTTTTTTTTTTTTTTTTGTATTACAGCACGATCCTCATGATCCTTCACTTTCCTGTCGTCTGCCAGACTCTTCACTCCCAAATCCTTGTGCTCTACCAGTGGCGTACACACGCAAGAAGTCCTCAAACCATGCACAGTTCTGCTATCCTTACTGACATATAGCACTGAACCAATCCACCCACCCTAAATTCCAGGGTAAAAAAAATCGCCTTTCTCACATTCAACCTTTTTTTTTTTTTCATAGAGCCAGGGCGATTTTTATTTAGTCAACCTGTTGACCTTTGTGATAACCCCGAACTCTGACCAAAATGGCAACAAAGCACTTCAGCGCTACAGCAGGATTCGAACCAACATGTGATGAAGCTCTCTGAATGCACTGTCAGTGACCCCGCTGCACCAGCTGCCATATGTACAACTATATAATACGTAGGCTGCTTAGGGCTGCAGGCCACGTTTGAATGCAACCCCAACCCACCCCACCCCCACCCTCACTTCCCCATCTCCACACCCATCGATCAGATTAACTCGTACGTGCGTGCAAGCCTACAGCTATGGCTGGCGTTCAGGTTGACGAGCACACAACATCTTCAGCCATAGTTCATGCATTCGTCTGTCTGCGTAACACACGGCAGTGCACAGCTTTATGAAGTTATGAAGCTTGACATGTGTAGGACGCGTCGGCCTAATATCTACACGTGTCTGTGACCAGTACTTCTTATCAGCAGGCGGGTTCATGAGAAAGGCCGGAACAATACGGACCAACTTCAAGTGGATGGGCACAGCTGTTTTTAGTTCGGTGC
>JADBJO010001209.1:397500-425000 GCA_016801955.1 Conus betulinus | reverse complement strand
GCAGGTCGTGATGATGGTGTCTTCAGGGCCGCCGGGTGGCCTTCTTTGTGCCGAGTGGCGACGGCCCTGTGCCGCGTGAGGCCGACTCGGGAAACGTGTAAGATGGAAGTCGCCAAGCCGCTGCACGTAGATCGGTGTCCACTCTGCGCCCATGGGGGACGTTCCCACCCTCCCCCCTCCCCAAAAAGGAGGGCCCTGCTGGTCGTGCAGGCCACTGGTGAAGTCGCAGAGTGGCAGCGCCTCGTCGTCGAACTGCCCCACAGCCTCAAGAGTCGTCCCCCGGCAGCCAACGGCTGATCCCATCGTCACGGCCTCAAGTTGATCGTTCGTAGATTGTCGATGCTTTCCTGCCTTGTGGCCCTTCCTTCCGAGGCCGTCGTCAGGGCTACCAGGCGGCCGTCTTCGTGCTGAGTGGCGACGGTCCTGTGCCGCGTGAGGCTTTATCTGTTCTTCCACATCTTCAAATGTAGCTGCTATATTAATGTCACTGCTGATGTGAACTTATTCCAGCTATTTTCTTCTTATTGTGTCCGACATGATATTTTTCTAAACTTGGTCTCTAGCCTGACCATCAATGTTTCAAAGTCCCACTCAAAACAAGCCCTTCTCTATCTTGACCCAACTTCGATGATTGTTTCTTCCTTTCCTTTAAGTAACTATCGATACTTGTGCCACAGAAAAGGTTTTTATTAGGTCTGACTTTGAAATGTGTGTTCACGGCTTGCGGGCCGACTGCTCGTTCGTATTTAACGGCAGTTTATCTGTCCGGGAGACTAATGAAAACATCTCAGATTTGTTTAACCTGCAATGTGAGGAACAATACATGCCGTTGCTCGTTATCGTTGATTTCTTCTGTGTTAGCACAGTCCGACACTCCTCTAACCAGGGAATCCATTTCACGCTCAACGTGTGCTCATCTTTTGTGAGTTTCAAGGCTGCTGGGCGTCCACAAAGAATACTCGTCGCCGTTTTGTCGCGTCGTAAAAAAAATACGTAGATATCTAGTTTTGTGAGTCACAATCTTTCAAACTACAACATACGATTGCTTTGAGTCATACCGACTGTTCCCGCCTTGGCTTGACATAGGCTAGACACCAAGGCTACATCAAAATGTTGTTATGTTATTTCAGCTGTGACAAGCTCCTATCATAACATTATCAGTTTCCGAAATCCCCCGAAGTCGGAGTGTGGCTGCCCATGGGGGGGGTAATCAAAAACGGCCACACACGTAATATTCTCATCCCCAGCTGATGCATTTTTACCATAGTGTTCAAGTACTTCGGCTGTTTGGATGATCCCTGGAGTCTTTTAGCCTGGGTACGACAACAACAACAACGACAATATACCACACTGCTCAATTAAGCTTACTTCCTGTCCACGATTGCCTTGTGTCATACCAATGTTTATTTTTATTTCCTATCCTCGGATGTAATAATATGATGTCTTATTACTGCAGTCTAACGGAACTATACAGTCAGTGGACAAGACAGTTACAAACTCTGTAATTAAAATTTAAAAAAAAAAAAAAAAAAAACCCTGATCACAAATGGCGTATTCTATTGCGTTTCTAAATTCAGATGTCTTCTTCTTGGGTCCTCAGGACGACTACAGACCTCCAGGAGCCATGTCTTACAAGCTCCACAGCCTGAACTGGAGACCTCAGTGAGGACCTTGCTCGACCCCTCAACAACCTACCGTGAAAGCTTCCAATGGCCGCAGTCTTTCGGCAGACGTGACGCTTGTTCAGGCGCCGGAAACAGCAATAAAAACAAGGTCAAGGATGTGGCTACGAACAGCCACAGCAAGGGAAGCCACTTCGAATCGTTAAGGTTCGCTGGTGGTGTTAGTCGCCTGAAACCCCAAACCCTGAAACACCCAGAAGTGTTCAGAGTGACCTTATGAACCATATTTTGGCGAAACCTTTTGCGAGAAGACCTCTGTACTTAAGTAAGGACTCCTCCGCGTTAATGAGGGATGAAAATCGTGAGAATATGTCGGCCACCAAAAGGCTGAACAGTCCATTTAGTGAAGATCTTTGCCACAAACCAGCAGAAGAAAATCGGCCAGTGGAGTCTGTATGATGCAAATCCTCAATACCCAATTAAAACAGACTGGCATCGGGGTGTATCGGTCACAGAAGCATGTGAAGTTCTCTCTGTTCGTTGGTTTTCTCAAGTCAACAACAAAGTGAAGTGATGGAGAAACAGTTAGATAAGGTTGGTAAAAGACCAGGAAAAACCAGGATAAACGAGGAAAACGCTGTGCGAAAACACATGTGGCAGTGACTAGATTTAGTGTGTGTCACGGAATCAGCGACTAGTTCTGTGAGTTAGTGTGTGTGTGTGTGTGTGTGTGTGTGTGTGTGTGTGTGTGTGTGTGTGTGTGTGTGTGAGTGTTTTGTGTGTGTGTGTGTGTGTGTGTGTGTGTGTGTGTGTGTGTGTGTGTGTGTGTGTGTATGTTCATGCGTGCATGCGCGGGCGCGCGTAATTTCACAGAAAATGCCCTCTCGTAGCACCGACACCGCACAATAACGAAACAAAATCAGCAGGTACTTAAAGGCAGAACAGAGAATTGTAACAAGTTGAAAACCATTTCTCAGGGGACAAAATGAGTAAAAATCGAACTTTAGCAACAAAAGTTTTTTTTCAGGAATAAAATACTCATCATAACATCGTCCAATGTTTACAAAAGATGTAGGGGGAAGGGGGGGGGGGGGGGGGGGGGGGGGGGAGCTGATGATTTTTCTTATCACCGCTTCTAAAGCAAGTACCTGTCACACACGCACACGCACACGCACACGCACGCACGCACGCACGCACGCACGCACGCACACACACACACACACACACACACACACACACACTTAATCACACTAGTCGCTGATTCTGTAGCACACACTATGGAGAGAGAGAGAGAGAGAGAGAGAGAGAGAGAGAGAGGAGAGAGAGAGAGAGAGAGAGAGAGAGAGAGAGAGAATACGAATACAAACACGAAACGAATACGAATACGAATAACTTATTCAGATTAAGGCCATGAGAGAGAGAGAGAGAGAGAGAGAGAGAGAGAGAGAGAGAGACAGACAGACAGACAGACAGACAGACAGACAGACAGACAGACAGAGACAGAGAGAGAGAGAGAGAGAGAGAGAGAGAGAGAGAGAGAGAGAGAGGCTAGTTGTTGCGGGTGCTAGAGGTTGATGCTTACTGTGACCCACGAGAGGGCCTTTATCTCAGTGGCTCCATGATCTGCTCGCACCAGTCCCAGAGTCCGTCACCTAGTCAGGAGCCGTAGGGCGTGCTGGCTTCCAGTTTAACGTGCCAACAGACAGCCTGGTGACCTTGAAGACAACCTTGAGAATGACTACGGCTACTTGAAGACAGGAGACTTTTCAGAGACAATGACTTTCGTTTGCATACATCCTCCTGCCAGCGACCAGCCGACAGTCTTCGGATTGACATGGCTGTCGTGCAGACTTGAGCCTGTGAATTCTGGATCCTGACCGTCTGCCTCACTTGGCTCTCACTTCGGTCTAGAAACAGGTCACTGAGAGTCTCCGGACAGCAGAATCTGAATCTCACTACCATCAATGCTTATGCACTGAACGATCTCAGAAAATACACTAGATGCATGTACTTCAGTCTGACATTGTGCCAAGATCTAGACAAGAGACAAGGAGCTGCTCCGTCGCTGTGGAACGATAGACCTTTAGTGTTAGCTGCTTCCTTTTCAAGACTTTTAACTTTTCTTTCGTTCTTCCTTCTTTTCCTTTTTCTTTTTCAGTTGTTTTGTTTCAAATACTAAGGTTAATTTCAGGTTTCGGAAAGGGCAAGATCTGAAACACTGCATGATAAAAGTAAACGGTTCGCAAACGATTCCATGAAGTGCAGTGGATGACTCACTTTTGCCTTCAGTGGCTTGTTGCACAGTGTTTATATGTAGTCTAGTTTTATTCAATGTAATTATTTTTTTTTATTGTGTGTTTCATCCGTGCGCGGACGCGCGCACACAGACACACACACACACACACACACAGAGAATATGAACACACACATTTAAAGGCGAATCGCTACATGCAGAAGAGCGCACAAGTGTTTCACATTCATAGCTGAGAGAGAGAGAGAGAGAGAGAGAGAGAGAGAGAGAGAGAGAGAGAGAGAGAGAGAGAGAGAGGGGGGGGGGGGGGAGGGAGATCTTCATAATTTTTCCCAACATAAATGGTGGTACATAAATTTTGAGAGTACGATCCAGCTGGTGTGTGATTCCTGACATCATTATCTTTCAAGAATGCGCGCGCGCGTGTGTGGTTGCGTGTGTGTGCGCACGTGTGTGCGTGTGTGTGTGTGGTGTGTGTGTGTGTGTGTGTGTGTGCGTGCGTGCGTGTGTCTGTGTGTGTGTGTAGTATGTACGTTCCAAATATTTTGGCACTGGTCATGAACGTCACAGGAAATGAAAATGACGATTAAATGATAAAACCAAGCAACATTTTACATCTTCAGTTGTACGCCAAAACCTGAGTATCCGCAGACAGTTTTCGTGTCCATTCTGCAATGTTATTAGTCCCTCATTTTTACTGTCTTCCACTCCCTCAATATTTTTTTCCCCCGAATAATTGTTCAAGCAAGGCAGTTGAATCTTGTTACGCGCTTACAGCAGCGTAGTGTTCTTTTAACTGAAGTGAGCAAATCTTGGTACAGTCCCATGTGGTTTTGGCGCATCTGTTCACTGGTGATATAACAAGTGTATCTGATGTTTAGTGTCGTGCGGTAGGCAACACCTCATTTTCTTGGTTTGGATTTTTTTTTCCCAGATCAGCTGTTCGGATCCACGCTCGCCTGCAAACAGGAAGATGTAATATAGGCCTACCAGTACAGGCACGAGCCTGATTTTGTATTTCACAGAGATGTAATTGTCCCACCATACACGTTTCAGTCTGGATAGTGCTGATCTTATCTCTGCTGCTCTTGGGAGGGATTTACTGGTTCGGATCCATTATCGTTAATCCCATGTAAGTTAAACGTTTAACAGTCCTTACTCTCAGTCCATGGACAGTTACGTCCATGGTGATGATATGGCTGGCCATGAGCTTGGTCTTATCAGCCCTGATTTTCGCGCCATTATCTTGTTATGTTTCATCCAGTCTTTTAACAAGTTTGGCGATTTCCTATGTACTGCCTGCCGGGTTATCGATGTCATCTGCGACGCCAAAGTTCGTGATGGTTCTTTCTCTAGTGCTGACTGCGTAGAGACATGGTCTCCAAGTGCATCAGCCATCATGCTTTCCACGAATATGTTGAAAAGTGTTGGGAGTCAAAAAAGCAGCCGTACAGAAACTCAAACTGACGTGTGGAATCACTCTCCACTAACATTTTGTGGAAAATCGCACTGGTCGTTTTGGGGAGTACAAGTTGCTGGATGGTGTTGACTGGCTCCTGCCTGATGCTAATTTTCTTCATTGTGGCCAATAGCGCCTATTGTCAGACTCTTTGAACGCCTTCTTGAGAAGTTTTTGAAGAGGTGGTTGATCTCTTTCTTGTGCTGTACGGGTTTATTCGTGGGATAAAGATGTATTCGATCGCACTTCTGCCTTCTTGGGAAACCAGCTTTTCATCAGCGATACTATTTCTCACAGCTGCTTCCATTCAGTGTTGCTTTGCTGGTGTGGCTGATCAACGGAACATAGCTGGTTTGCACAGTAAGGTGACTGCGGGCGGAAATTGAAACAAATTTTAAAAGGCGTTTTGAAATAACTCCTCCAATTGACATGGACACATGAATTACAAGACAAAACATGACGCGTTTCGATCTCTTAGGTCTTCTTCAGGCAAGATAGATAATACTCAGGACAACGAAAGTGAATAACGAGCAATCACTTAGGCCGGATTTCCGGGCTTGAACCTGAATCCAAGGAAAATGAGGGTTTCAAGAAGGCAGCCCATCAGAAAGATGATGAAAGGCAAATAGGTTTAACATTTCAGTGAAGTGAAGGAGAAAGCGCATACAGAGGGCGGGTGGTGGTGCGTGTCTCACACATGCTTAAAGAACAAATGAACATAACACAGTGTTTCTGATGAATTCTGTTTATTATCCTGCAACATACTTCCGAGGCAATACAATAAATCACACACAAAAAGCATTTGCAGCCAGATAAATGAAATTCAACGAAACATGTTTTAAGCTGTTTTGGACGTGATACCAGTAATTACAATATGAAATAATCAGTGCGTATAATGTATATGCATTATACCGTTTTCTATGCTATCATTTACCACAATGTCAACGAGATCTACAATTAATCTCATACATCCATGATGCAATATCCTTTATCCATCACTGCTTTTATTTCATCTCGGTTACACTGCACATCATTCATTCTGGATCACTGAACGAAACAGGTCAGTCACATACACAAGAATACATTTTGTATTGCTGAGTTCAGACAAGGCACACTGCCTGATAACCCCGGTGTCTGAACAATCACAGTGTATTATAACATTCACTGTATTGAACAACATAATAATAGCCATGCCGGTCAGAATGAGAATATCAAAAACTCATAGTAAGCTTAACATACCCTTTATCTTGTCCATGAAAGAAAATGACATTCTGTATTGGTTGTTACACCGACACACACCAACGGAAAGCTACAGGTCTTTATAGCCAGTTAAAATTGAGGAATGCTCGTGAAATCTATAGGAGAAAGGAAACAGCGCATTTGTAATAGTTTTAGTTTGTTTGTTTAATTAAGTTGTAGGTTTTTTTTTTTTTTTTTTTTTTAAATTCTGGTTGAACTCACGGTGCCACGGGGGGGGGGGGGGGGGGGGAGGGTGGACGTGTTCTTCTCTGAAGACCTGCCGTCAAGCTCTTCTCAGTGTTTCCTCTTTCTCTTGGGTGGAACACCCGTGTAATACATTGAAAACAAATGCTAGGAAACTGTCTTGGTGTAAATGTGCGCTAAATCTACAGTAAAGCTTCCTCTAGATTTCATTCTTTTGAAAAAAAAAAAAACCAAACTTTCATTCTTCTGGGACGTTTTTAACTGCCTACACTAGATGTAGGCTACCACCTAGTAACGACTCCCTCCCTTCCTGCTTTTGCTGGGTAATTTTGGTCTTGGTCAAAGATTTAGCTCTCAATAACGCACTCTCTCCATTTAAAGACTTTTTCACTTCACAGATTTTTGTCTTTGTCCATACTAGCATTATATCCCCATCCTTTGAAACTAAATCCGTGAGAACTTGGCACTATATTTAATCTCGCAATGAAAGGCTCTCCATCTGAAGGCTTCTTTTGGGGTGGGGGTGAGGTTGAAGGTTGGGGGTTGCTCTTGTCTATACCAGACGTAATCCCAAATAAAATATTCTCTTTCTGTGAAGGTGTGCTTGTGTACTGGAACGTTTTTGACTCTGTTAAAGATTTACCTCCCACTAGGGACTCCGCCCTTAAGATTTGGTTGGGGGGGGGGGGGGGGGGGTTGTGTCTTTGCCTATACCAGATTTACCTCCAATGACCACTCCTCTTCACTGAAGACTTGGCGACTTGTTTAGATTCTCCTGAATATTTGTGTCTTTGTCTTTACCAGATTTACCGCCCACGAAAACCTCCCCTCGCTGCGAAGACTGGTTTTTCTTTTTCCTGAATATTTGTATCTTTGATATACTAGATTTAATTCTAATTACCAACCCTTCCCTTGATGACTTGCTTTTTTCTGGAGTAGTTTTTTTTCTTGTCTTTGTCTGCACCAGATCTATTTAACAATGACTCCCTTCTCTGTTTAAGCAGTTGGGGGGGGGGGGGGGGGGGGGGGGGGGGGGGGGGGGTAAGGGGAGAGGAGAGAATGGGGATCAAAGAGGGTATACTTTACTGCCAATAGTTTCAGCTCTTACTGCCACTCTTCCTTCACTTGAGCTGGCTACAAAAGACAACATGGCAAGGAAAACTATAGGTAAACGATGTTTAATCAGTGTCTGAATGAGCAGTTGTTTTTCTTTTTGTAATTTATTGTTAACCTTATCTTTGGAGATAACTCCAGCATCTTCTCCATGTTTAGTACTGTCACTGTTTACAACTATACAAGATGTCAAAAGTGATCAAACGGTGATATGTACAGCATACAAACGAACCGGTTTTTGTTTTCTCTCTCTCTCAAAAGTTTCATTCATGAGATACAAACATGAGAAAATAAGGTGGGGAAATAAGCTACTGAAGGGGGTTTCTTCTTTGTTTCAGCAGCAAACAATCAGGGTTCCACTTTCACACATACATTTATGTCTGTAATCTGTCAAGGTGGGAAGACAGCGAGCCTGATGTATGAACACATTTATCTCATGTGCACACTTAATCAAAACCAAATATCACATTGCTTCATAAAGAGGATAAAACAGAAAAGAAACAGCAAATATCACACACACACACACACACACACACACACACACACACACATACACACAATACATACGCACACTCATACACTCAACATACGCACGCATGCACACACATGCACATATGCACACATCCAACACACACAAATGTTGCCTGAATATATCCGTATTTGACTGCATGTCACCTGTCTGCATAGTTATAGCCGATCACACAGAGCCTGTCCAGGGCTAATAAACCCATGTAGGAAAAAAAGTCACATCCTCAACGCGTCAGATCATGACAAACTACACCGTGCAAAGGAAACAAACAACAGAAACATGGCAGCTATGCCACTGACACATACACATGCCCACACAGAGAACTTGTATTGCAGTAGGAGAAGTAGTTCCAGTCATCATTGTCCTTGTCATAGCAGTACTAGCTCACATAAAAGTAATAGTACTCGGTAATAGTAATTATGGTTGTTATCATGATTATCGTCACTGTCATAGTAGTGGCAGTTGTCATCATTTTCATCATGGTTTTCATCGGCATAGAAGTAGTCATCATACTGATAACAGTAGTTGTAGTAGTAGCATGTAGTCATGATCATGGATGTAATCGTTATTGTTGTTGTTTTGTTCACCCCTGTAGTAAGAATGATAGTTGTAGTGGTAAAAGTAGTTGAAGTAGTACTAGATATAGATGTTATTTTTGTAGTGTTAGGTGGAAAGAGAAAAAGCAGCAGCAGCAGTAGCAGTAATAGCAACCATAATTGTAGCAGCAGCAGCAGCAGCACCAGCAGCAGAAAGAAGTAGTAGTAGAAGCAGTGTAATAGTAGCAGTGATAGTACTAATAGTAAAAGTAGTAGTAGTATTTGTAGTAGCAGTAATAGTAGAAGTTATGGTAGTAACTGTAGGCATCTTTCCGGTATCCTCACTGAGGTAGTCATAGTAGTAGTAGTCATCATCATCACAGTGGTAGTGATGTTAGTTCTTAACACCCACATTAAACACTATTTTCAATGCACGTGGACATCAACGGCATGAATGCTAGTAGTGCGTCGACTTTCACTTTCTTGTAACACGATCTCACAAAGTGTCCCCACTTGGTCACACCAAAATGCCCAGACACACACACACACACACACACACACACACACACACACACACACACACACACAGAACAGACTGAATGCGCTTTACATATTAGATTCTTAAAATAAGGTTTGGAGTTTCCAGCTGAACAGGAGTCTAAATAAAACAACCACCACCCAGCCAAACAATAAAAAAAGGGTATGTGTTATGACTATTAAACTTCCACAGCACACACACACACACACACACACACACACACACACACACACACACACTTCACATACTCATAATTTATTTTAAATTGGTTCCAGACATGCACTGCACTGATTTTAGCATTGGTAGACTTCACCCTCTACTTTCACTGAATTCTGTGGGGTGGAATTTCACCTATATGGCTATTATCACATGTTGTTTTTACAAATAAAAAAGACTATCAAATTTTGTTTTTACAATAAGCAAAAGACTTCCAGAATGCATATATATATATATATATATATATATATATATATATATACAAATAAAAGTAGAGAGCCAGCAAGAACTCTAAAAACGCTCAACCGGGAAGGGAGCGACATAAGTTTAAAAATATGATTAAAAAGGAGATTAAAAAAACACCAACAAACTTGTTTCAAGCTCTCTGCTCTCTACAGGGTGTTCATTTTGGGCACGCTACCGGTGTTATATATATGTGTGTGTGTGTAAGCGTGAGTTCTGCATGTGTTTCACGTGGCCTGTATCTTTTTACAATTTTGATTTTTGGGGGGGTGCGTTCAGGGAGGGTGTGTTAAGAAATGGTGTGTTGACAAGAATTTCCATTTGTGCCTGCAATTGTTTATGATCTCAACTTTTGAATCAGAGTTGCTAGATGAGGTTTGCATAATATCAGCCACTTTTCTGTAGAACATAGGTTGCATTTTTTTAGAGATATTGTTGTATGGTGCTGCTCTTTTTATAATTTTCCATGATATATTGTAGTCTATTTTTTTATCTTTAAGTTTCCAAATGTGTTTACTTAGTTCTGTTTGGTTTTTATATTTTTCATTTTGAAGGACTGTTTATGGTTTGCATATCTAGTTTTGAAATGGTTTGCAGTAATCCCTATGTATGTTTCTTTGTCACTATCAGTTGTTACTGTGGCTTGGTATACAATATTATTGTAAAGGCATTTATTATTCAGGGGGCATTGATCTTTTTTAGTGCAGTTACAAGATGTCGTTTTGTTACCCTTTTTGGCTGTGTTGCTTTAGTTTTGTTAGATGAGTCAATTATGTTTTTGAGGTTGGGCATACATGAATATGATAGCTTGATGGTGTTTTTATTGAATATTTTAGATAGTACATGTTCTTTTGGAAATGATGTTATAAGAGTTTTAATAACAAAACTTTGAGAGCAGAGAGAGCAGAGAGCTTGAAACAAGTTTGTTGGTGTTTTTTTAATCTCCTTTTTAATCATATTTTTAAACTTATATATATATATATAAGAAGAATATATACTAAATATTTAATCCAGTATATACCCAAAGGATCCTGAGGAGAGCCAGCGCTCGAAACAGATCTGTTGATTTTAAAACTTCTTTTATCATACTATTTTAGCAGTGTATATATATATATATATATATATATATATATATATATATAGCATTACAACACTAAGAGTGTATATTACAAGTCGAAATACAGAGTAGCTTAACTCTTATTCATTTATTTATCAAGAAGAAAATATGTGAAGCAGAAAGAGAGAGCCAGTGAGGTATCAAGAATAAAGTACATTCATGGTAAAAATACTGGATTAAAAAGAAATAAAGAATGATATATACCCAAACGAGAAAGAAGTGTGCATGTGTCTGTATATATGTGTAAGTGTGTGTGTGTGTGTGTGTGTGTGTGTGTGTGTGTGTGTGTGGTGGTTCTGTGTGTGTGTGTGTATGTGTGTGGTTTTATTTTCTGTGGTGGTGTGTGACAGAGAGAGAGAGAGAGAGATAGAGAGAGAGAGTGCATGTCCTGTCACATTCTGTTGTGGGGTGTGTGTATGTGTGTGTGTGCATGCGTGTGTGTGTGCGCATGTGCATGCATGTGAATGTGAGTGAGAGTGTGTGTATGTATGCGAGAGACAGCATGTGTGCAATTATCTGAATGTGTGTGTGTGTGTGTGTGTGTGTGTGTGTGTGTGTGTGTGTGTGTGCACGCACACACACGTGTTTATGTGTAAGCATGTGCAGACCTGCCAAATGTTGAAACTGAGATAGAGCAGCCAGGGGTCTGGGGCCAGTTTAAGCCCCCTGAGGGGTCCATGGAAAAATGCCCCCATGGAGGACAGAGGGCCAAGATCATTTGTGACCCCTGAAGCTGAAAAGTTTGTGACGATTTGTCCTGGGGAAGCACAGATATGCACTTTTCAAAGATCATTTGTGACCCCTGATGCTGAAAAGTTTTGTGATAATTTGTCCCAGGAAGCACAGATATGCACTTTTTGTGACCCCTAATGCTGAAGAGCTTGTGATAATTTGTCCTAGGAAGCACAGATATGCACTTTTCAAAGATCAATTGTGACCCCTGATGCTGAAAAGTTTGTGATGATTTGTCCCAGGAAGCATAGATATGCACTTTTCAAAGATCATTTGTGACCCCTGATGCTGAAGAGCTTGTGATAATTTGTCCTAGGAAGCACAGATATGCACTTTTCAAAGATCAATGTGTGACCCCTGATGCTGAAAAGTTTGTGATAATTTGTCCCAGGAAGCATAGATGTGCACTTTTCAGAGATCATTTGTGAACTCCTCCACAGTGATTATTGAAGTAAATGATGCCATTTTAGTGTTGTTATTAAGAACTGATGAAACTGAAGAAAGTTGCATTACACATTATTGTTGGCTTGTATACATGCGTGCATATGTGTGTGTGTGTGTGTGTGTGTGTGTGTGTGTGTGTGTGTGTGTGTGTGTGTGTGTGTGTCTTAGTGTCTACAAAGTGTGTGTGTGTGTGTGTGTATGTGTGTGTGTGTGTGTGTGTGTGTGTGTGTGTGTGTGTGAGAGAGAGAGAGAGAGAGAGAGAGAAATCATGATGGAACTTTTGCAGGAAATGAATAATCAGCTGACTGGCAATAACTGGCAAATTGTCATCACTGTGTTTAAGCATCTAGTCACACATGTTCACAGAATTACACCACAGAAAAGGAGAAAATGCCAAGTCATCACCAAGCCACCTGGTGAGGAGACAGGCGTTGCAAAGTATTTCCCACAGAAATGCAATAGTGACTGCTTCAACAGCAATAACATGCTGTCCTACCTAGCTGAAGACAGTGTTTGCCCAGGTATCTCTACAACCAACTTATCATGGAATGGGAAGACCTGACGCTGTGTCACTTCAGGAATGACAACGATCACCTAGCAATTCACAAACATTTCAAATGTAGATGATCACCTAGTAATTCACAAACATTACGGTATGGAATCAAGTGCATATGCGAATCAAGAAGAATGAATACACATGCGACAAAAGCATAGAGACACAGAAAACACGTTCAATTATGCAAATGCTATCACAGTATCCAAGGAAGTGCTGAAAAACATGCGTGAAGCTGCGTGGGCAAACACACTTTTAAAAGTCTAATAAAACGCAAGTTTTACAAACATTTTGATTTAGGTCACCGACAGCCTCAGTCTCCTTCAGAGCATGTCACTGCTTATGGCAGAAAATACACAAAACAACAAGTGCAAAATCATAGCAATGCAAATTCAAACACAACAGATCCGAAAAACTCGACACAAAACCATCGAAAAATGCATAATGATAGAGAACAGGAACACGACAGAAATACACACAAAGAAATGCACATTCATGTCAAAATGTGTACATTACTGTGGGAAATCAACATGAAAATTTGTAGGGAAAGAAGTTTGTGTCTAAATGATATATTTCTCCATTCTTGATATCAATAGCCACTGTCAACTTTGAAATCACTGAGAACTGAGACGCAAGACAGGGAAATGCTTTATAGTTACCTGTCCTGGAATTTATCATGCAGGAATGAACTGATCTCCAGTATGGTTTTGGTTGACCCAGACATGGAGAGAGTGTCACATTCAAGTTTAGCTGTCACGCCTGCCAAAGGTTATGGGGATAAGCATCCCAGGAGAGTAGGGTAGGAGGCCTATCAAACACCACACTGACATCTCCAGAATGACAACAATTACCACAGGAAGAAGGAAAATTTTCATGCTGATATATGTGCAGATCAACGCCATTGATGAAGAATTATTCAACAGTGACAGTCAACTTCCCTCTCTCTCTCTCTCTATATATATATATATATATATATATATATATTACATATATGTATATATATGTATGCATGTATGTATGTATGTCTCTCTCTCTCTCTCTCTATATATATATATATATATAATCTCCTGTCAAAATCATCAGAATCTTAGCATTCTCTTGGGGTACTACAAGACAATACCGTTTAATTTCTGTCAAATCCAGTCCTTCGAATGAGATGAGAAACCAAGGTTCCGTGTGTGAATGCACGCATAACATCTTGCACACACGTATGGATGACACGTTACACACAGCATGCACCCGGCGTGAGAGAAATGGAAAGAATGAAGGAAGCAAGGATTCTGAGTGAACGACACTGAACTATACTGACCGGATGACACTGGAAATAACTGAATGAAGCGCCGGCTGGCAGTTCTTCAGTCAGCACTACCCAGGTAGGCAGCCCGTTGTGTAAACGAGTGTGGATTGTAAACCGCTTAAAGCTTGGCCTCTAGCTGAGGACAGGCGCTATACAAGTATTCATAATGTTACTAATAATAACAAATTCTCACCATGTGTGCTTTACTGAGCAACAGCCTGTTCTGTACTTCTGTGGGCCTACAACGAAGACCATAGATCAACGCCATCAATCATCCAGTGTGCACAACAGTCCATGCCATCTCATCATTGCTTGATCATTTTGATGTATACAATGCAGGACTACACCTGTATGTTTTGTATGGAAAACTACACACGCAAACTGCATACATCAGTAAATAATATATTTTACATTAAGATTTCGATCTGTAAGCTATCACTACCAAACACAACAATGGCACAAACTTTCAAACATCATCGATATATTGCTGATCATGATACTGAATAAGTCTATATGCTTTTCTCGTGATGCAATTCTAAAACTTACAGTAATCCACATTACCAAAGGGCATGTTATTTGCAGACACGTCATTCTCAGCCTACAGCTGATAGGGCAGTTTGTACCTCTCACTATTCATCCAAAGAATTCAAAAAAAGCAAAGCAAAGCAAAACAGCAGCTGAAAAGCTGCTTCTAAGCAGTAAGGAAAACAAATTGATGGTTTACAAATGGATGAAAAGAGGGAGAGTGACAGAGAGATCAACTCTGACCTATCTAAAGGGAGATAAGCCATTTGAGGTTATGAAACAGGACAGCCAGAGCTCCAAGTGTTAAGAGTTTGATTCATGTGCAATATCCTATCATCTGATGGGCCCTGTGCACCAGTAAATGATAGACAACATCAACCATGGTATGGTGTATCATTCAAAAGTCTTTATAGCAGTCCCAGCCTCGAACCCCCTTCAAAACACACACACACACACACACACACACACACACACACACACACACACACACACACAACACACACACACACACACACACACACACACACACACACACAAACACACATATGGAAATATACTATAACATACAACAATTAGCGTGTATAAAAACAGACAATAAAATGAATATGGCAAAATACAGAGAGACAGAGATTAACACCACAGCAGTAGCAACAAGAACAGCAAAGAGGTCTGTCACAGTGATGACAGAGTACTCAACACTTGTAAACATCCTTCAACAAACAACAAAACAAACACACACAAAAAAAAGCATTGTGTGGGAAAAAAAAAAATGTAACAGAACACAGTAAAATTACAACACACACACACCTGAACATTACAAGCATTTTCCTCTGTTGTATGCCTGGTATACCATGAAGTACAACATTTCATAAATTTTTGATCACTAAAATTACATGAAATAAAATTCTATGAAGCAAAAAATTTGAACATAATGAGGTGTGAGTAGGGAGGGGAGGGGACAAGGATAGGGGGGAGAGGGTGTACCCAGAGGAGAAATTGTCCCCGTTACATGTTCATCTGAACTTGACGGAACCATTTTAACAGTGTATACATGAAGAGGAATAAATTGTTGCAAAACCAGAGTCCACTGAAAATGTGAATCTGACCAAAAGACATGCACCTTTAGCTTATCTGCTCCAACTTGCTCTGCTTTCTCATGAGAGGAAGTAAATGTCTGAATACCTGAACAAACCACAACATGTATTAACAGCAATAGAAAAGAAATGAAAATCATGGAGATCAGGTACAGAAAAAAAAAAGAACAAAGCTACAAGAAACTAAACAGCCTTTAAGTTCCCAGGCAGCACCACTCCATAAGAGAATATCTTGAACAGTTCGGGGAGAGATAAAAATATGTGTGTTGATGACCGATACTTCGTGGTTCAATTAAGCAACAAACATACACGTTTGAAAACATGGCATTGCACATCCGTGTGTGTGTGTGTGTGTGTGTGTGTGTGTGTGTGTGTGTGTGTGTGTGAATATGAAAGAAGTGAAACAAAAACTGCTGCAGATCCATGCATTTGAAATTTGCAGGTGAAGGTACTTCAGTCCTTTCCCCAAAGCTATTTTTTTTTATTTTGTTTAGTTTAATTTTTACACTGTGTATTTCTCTGTTTTCAGCAGTTGTCATCATGAAGCTGAAGGCTTGCTACCATAATTTCATTGCCACAGACTTCTAATGACGAAGAAGTCAGTTTTTAAATGAAATGTACCACGTACTTCCTGTTTAACCAGATGCTTAAATCTTACTGTTGTCAGTAGGAGGAACTCAAACGATTTTATACGCATTATCACGGAATAATCTTAAGGTGCTGCAGATACAGTGTATGTAACCAACTGCCTCAACTATCCTTTTGTTGCATGCAAACGTAACTGGAATAATTTTAACTGCGAGATGTTTGTTTCCTATTTTCCATTCCATACAAAACATCTTTCTCAATACTTATCTTTAAATTGTTAAAATTCTTACAATTTCAAGAATGATAGCTTTCAAAAATGATTCCTGACTGAAATGGGTAAATACAGCCCCCACATCCACCTCCTCCGAAAACAGTATCACAGCAGGTGATTTTACTTACATTCTCACTATTTGCATATCTTTCCCCTCTTTTGTGATTATCAAAAACTGCACAAATGCATGCATGTACTTGTACATACCATGAAACTGAAAGACTGGCATACACACAAGTACCTTCATACACCTATGATAAACCTCACAACATGCAGCTCACATGCCCACATTTACCAACCCCCCCCATGCATTTCCTGCATGCACACACACACACACACACACACACACACACACACACACACACACACACACACACACACACACACACACACACACTACAGAGTCATGATAAAAGTGGCACCAAAAAAAAATGAAGTTAAACACAAAACAATGACCACTTCAAATTCTGATATATATTCATAACACAGATTAAAAAAAATTCTGGATTTTCATAAACAAGATTAAGGATGGCTGGTACCAAAAAAAAAGTGAAGATAAACACAAAAACAATGACCACTTCAAATTTTGATATATCATACACAGATAAAAAAAAAAATTCTGGATTTTCATAAACAAGAGTGAGGATGACAACAACATAAAAACAACAACAACACACACACACACACACACACACACACACACACACACACACACACACACACACCACCTTTCTCATTCTAAAACGTTCACCCCCTTAATTAAGAAGTCAAAAGGTTTACAGCCAAGCAGACAGTGGAGGCCACTACTGACATGCTAATACAGAGAACACATCACAGTCACCCCTCCACCTTTAATTAAGAACCCAATGGTCAGCATAGGGCTGTATTCTTAACCCTGTTCAACTGCCCCATCGTGTATCCAGATTAGTCCTATCTCTTTATTACATGATAAAGATGAGCTTCGTTAAAGTAAATCAACTCCACCTGACCGGGTCACCTTGCTGCTCTTAGTTTCCATGTTTCAGCATTTTTTCATGGACCTTGTTTTCTAAATGCTCAGCCATTAGGAAGTTCATACAGGAAGAACTTAAAAGCCAAAAAGTGGTAACAATCTTGCAGTTCCACGCTTACTTGGTCTTTTGCTTTCTCTGCTTTCAACAGGTGAAGAAGAACCATGAAACAAAGAACAGTTGAAAAATCGTATGTATGCAGCTAGTACTGTACAAAGTACATACTACAAAATATCACCAGAGAGCGAAGAACAGACAACTGATCAATACTAACTCTCTGGACTAGAGTGCCGCCGTGCAAGAGTAAACTTCAGCTTGTAAAGTTTACAACAGACTGCAGGGCTGTACAACTGAAGGTTTACATTCACACGCCAACCTTGCAGTGAAGATTCCTTCTCTTTAAGGACTGTTGTCTCTACGATTATTTCTCTACAACATTTCTTTTTCTAAGCTGAATTTACACTCATTTAAAACTCACTTGTCTTCAACATCTCTTTTCACGACTTCTGGGGATTGTCACAAGGAGCTTATTGTTTATAACATTTCTGACACATTATGGATTGTAGGACTAGACTGAAGCTTTATATATAAATATTGTTTTTAAACCCACCAAACTCCAGTCAAGGCAAACAACAAAAAGATTAAACCAGCATAATGCCAAAACAACCAAAGGTCACAAATGATAATCTGAAAAAAAAAAAAAAACATATTTTAAACAAACAAAGCTATGAACAAACATTATCAAACATAATGTCATTTGCCAGAAAGCATATGAAGATGTCCCTAACAGACACCATCACAAATAATTTTATCCAAACAGAATATCTTTAAAAAAAAAAAAAAAAAAGCTACTGGAATGAAATAATCGCATATATTGCACACTACAGGTATACATAATCAACAGCAGAAACAGTTAAAAAAGAGAAAATTCTACAGCAGAAAATTTTCTGGAAGATGAGGTACAAGTTAAAGCTGACAGATTTCTGTGACAGCCTTATGGGACGTGGGGGAGGGAAGTGTACAAAAGACAGAAGAAGAGACAGAAGTGGGGGGGGGGGGGGGGGGGGGGGGGGGGGGAAGTGTGTGTGTGTGTGTGTGTGTGTGTGTGGGGGGGGGGAGTGGAAAGGTTAGAGGGGTATTTGAGCCATAGGTCTCATCATAATGCAGGCATGTTTTATGTAAAGAAAGCAATGCAACAATGAAAATATCTCTTTGAAAAGCGTGTGTGTGTGTGTGTGTGTGTGTGTGTGTGTGTGTGTGTGTGTGTGTGTGTGTGTGTGTGTGTGTGTGTGTGTGTGTGTGTGTGTGTGTGTGTGTGTGTGTGTGTGCGTGCGCACATGTGGTTGCGTGTATGTATGTGAATTAACATAGTGAGGAATGTAAATATTTTTGTATGTGTATGTGAGAATGGGTCTGGAAATAACTACAAACCCTAAAAAGAACAAAATGTAAAAAAGGTGAACTATCATCAGTATTAACAGTGAAGCAATCAAGAGATATGTATATTATCCATATCTGAACAGTAATAACTGAAAATCACACAAACTGTCATTCTCCATCGCCTTTAACAGTTTTACATTTGTGATTATGAAGCAAGAATTAAAACACATTAAAAAAAAAACACACACAACAACACACTTCTAATCACAAGAAATACATATTAAAAAGAACTTATTTTCCATTCTGGTTCAAACGTAAAAAAAAAAAAACATACAAATCATTCACATCTGCTGACATCAATCACAACAAGGAAAACTATTATTTGGAGGATAGAGGCTGGATTTCTGAGAGTTGAAAGTTTAGCATCAACTTTGTATCACAATGGATGAAGGGATGCAAGTGAAGAAGTCCCTGATCTGAAATTTGAACGGAGGCCATTTTAGCAATCCTGTAGAAAATCCCAAAACAAATGCAGTTCTGAAACTCTTTTAGGGCAATCACTCATATGCAAATCTAATTCATGTTCATCTTTTTTTCTTAACATTTTTAAATGCATCAAAAACAACTGAGTCCTTGTGGGTAGTTAATTAGCTATATTTACTGTCAACTGAAAAAAAGTCAAAACATTACATTTTCAAACCCTCTCTTAACATTCAGTAATGATATAGTGCCAGGCCAAATAAAATAATAGAAATATCAAGATATTAAGATAACTGCATAACCAAGAAAACAGAATCACATTCTGAAGTTTCTTGATCTCACCAATCTGATCAAACTTTGTTTCGTCCAGTCAAAGTTGAGATGGTGGTCCCCTCAACCTCTGCACTGAGGATCACTGCCAAAGCTTTCATGTACACTGGATCATTTGCATGAGATATTATTCATTTATTTGACCAGCTGCAGCAGCACACTTCCATGTTCGATCACATGGCATGCAATAATACACACACCAGCGACATCGATCTTCTGGCACACAAGTTTGTGCTCCAGCCACTAGTACCAAGTTTATCTAGCCATTTCCATTTTCAGTAATTGTGCAGAAAGTTTTTCATTCATTTGTTTGAAGACACTGACACCATCTTTTCTACGTCATTTTTCATCTTTTCTCTCTCTCTCTCTCTCTCGCTCTCTCTCTCTCTCTCTCTCTTTCACTCTATGCATTAGTGTTAATAAGACAGACCCACTCTTGATAGACAGAAACTTCCTGATAAACAGCTTCTGGTAACTGCAACAGTGGGTTTATAACTTTGCAACAGAAATTAACTTCATGTTGCAGAGAGCAACTAACTCTTCTTAGGGTGTGTCTACTTCTTTTTCAATCACATAATCCCAAATCAATTGGAGAAAAAAAAACTGAATAAAAAGAATCTTGCTTCACCTACTGTCGAGGATCCATAAAGTAACCTAACAAAATCTGGCTCCTGAAAATACTCCAACACAATCTTGCCGTAGTGGAAACGAGCAAAACACAGTTTCTCTGTTCCAGATTTCCAGTTTGCTTAAAGAACACTTCCATCCCTTGCTCGACAACACAGAATGTTCAGTGAGGTATTTGATTAGCACAAGAAACTGGGACTCTGACATCAAAGCGACACCACCACCCTGAGAGGGAGTGAGTGAGTGAGTGAGTGAGTGAGTGTGTGTGTGTGTGTGTGTGTGTGTGTGTGTGTGTGTGTGTGTGTGTGTGTGTGTGTGTGTGTGTGTGTGTGTGTCTCATGTGTGTGCATATGTGTGTTGTTCAAGTGTAAATGTGTGAGTTTTGAGAGAGAGAGAGAGAGAAAGAGAGAGAGAGAGAGAGAGAGAGAGAGAGAGACGAGAGAGAGAGAGAGAGAGAGAGAAAGAGAGAGAGAGAGAGAGAGAGAGAGAGACAGACAGACACAGACAGAGACAGACAGAAACAGAGAGAGCTTGCTCTGTGTGTGTGAGTGTGTGTGTAAGCGTTCACGTGTGTGCAAACAAGTGAGTTTGCCTCTCTGCATGAAAGCTTGCATTTTGTGCACACGTGAGCACTACAATAACCGTACGTGTAAACAATCCTCCCACAACAGGACATTTTGATCCAGACAGTCTTTGTTTCCATGCAATGGCCGGACACATCTCCAGCTCACTGCTTCACGCTCCTCTTGAAGTAACAGGGAACAAGCATAAACAGACAAAGATATCTCACACATTGTGTCAACAATGGCAGAATTCAACTGAAAGCATTTACATTCAATGTTCAGTCACAGATGACAACACCTTATAAAAAAAAAAAAAAAAAAAAAAAAAAAAAAAATCCTAAAATTCCAGGGTCTTCATCAACTGACACCGACTTTTGTAGAAGCTCATTGCCTCAGTGCAAATCACCATTGACTGAAGATTCAGATTCAACACCATGAGAAGAATGGTGCCTTGTGGGAGAAACTCTGTGTAAAGTCGCCGCTGTCTGCCCGTGTGCGTCCAAGTCTCGTCTTCCTTCGTTCCACCGTGACCACGGGCATTTGTACTAACTGCACCGGAGATCGCCCGTCCCTCAGAGCCTGAGTCAAGTTCAGGATCTGTATGGACATCAAAGATTTCAACTGCAAAACTTTGCATGTATGGGTACTAAGCATATCTGAACATTGAGCGCAAAAAGATCAACGGTATGAATAACCTTATAACATTTCTATCTCAACTGAAGAACTCTTGGATTAAAGAATGAACATGTACTCAGCATTTTTGAGAAAGACTGACAGTATTTAATTACGTGATCCTAAAGAAGAATGTTACAATCAGAACAGAACTCTAATAAATTAATCAGGACCATAAACTGTTTTAAGAAGTTTATGACTGTTTTTATCTCCCCTTCAGAACGCTATGAATTCTGGTCTGAAAGCTAGTCTTTTGTAGGTAACCACAACAGTGACACTATGTGTGCATTAAACATGGACAGAACTAGAAGGCACTTAGGAGTGTGCTGAGCTCGGCCTAGTTCGAAGGAATCCCTGTGCACCGTATGATCCAGATCCCCACCAAAAAGTGATGGCTTACTTCACAGGCCACATTCTTTCTTTCCACCAAGTTTCAAATAAGATCAGTTTTGAAGATGCTGACAACCTTATTTACAAACAAACGAATAAATGCAGCAACAGATACAGATCATAACACATCCTGATAACACTTACAGATTCAGTTTCACGCATAAACAGATTTCACGTATAAAACATTGAACAATTAAGAGATGAGTCTGAACAGGATACAAAATTTATTTCCATCAAAAGATATTCTTTTAGAAAAGACAACAAACTTCCTGAGTTTGACAGATAATACTTCGTTTCCCACTTAACCCGTTGAGTGCCTTTAAGCCGTCAGCTGACGCCGTAGTAAAAATGTACTTCCAGTGCCTATGGGCCGTCCACTGACGTCATGCATTTTTTCTTGAATTTTCATTCGTTACTATTCCTATCAAAGGACTGAAATAGAGTGTGCGTAGTAAGCCTTATATGTCTACAGTATTAAAATGATATGCAAATGACCACACGTGAGGGGAAAGACCATTTTTCCTCATCACTGACTGGATGACCAGCCAGCGCTTTGTCTCGCTTGCAAAGATGGCGGCGCAACCTTCGACGAGCGTAGCGACCCAATCAACGTACTTACACAGCTGAGCAGGCTCTGCTAATCATTTTTGATAAAGATAATAATCTTTTATTCAGCGACTCACTCGAGCATGAAGGTGAGATGATGATAGTGATGGAATTGCCGGCCATATTCGTCAGTTACTGAGTCGTGCTGTGCGATCTCAAGAGTGTGTTCAGCTGACTGGTTACCAACGTCGAACGAGCTAGCCTAGTGTGTACTCTGCACTGCATGCGAGTGGTCAGCGGCGTGTTAGTCAGCGCGAGAGGGGAGCGTGGCCTGCTCGCGGCGTGACACGGGCAGCAGGAAAGGTAGGGGAAGAGGAGGAGTGAAAGAGAGGGTTGAAGTCCAGCAAGGGGGCGTGGTGGGGGGAGGGGGGCGTGGTTGTGAACTGACCTGTCTGCATGAGGTGTGAGCGTCTGGATAGACTTCTAGACTGTTTTACTTTCATTAACAGGTGTAGTGTGACAATACAAACTTTATTTTCAACTTTTTTGCTTTGTGTTCTTTTTTGGATGTGAAGCTGTAGTGGTAAATACATATGTTTTTCATTGTGCAAAAAAACTATCCAAATCTAAATGCCTAAATATTTTTTTATGATCAAAATTAAAACAAAAGAAGCCCAGATTCAAAAAATCTCCATTCAATTTCCTTCAAAAATAACATATATTTCATTTTTATATCTTTTGTAGTTTCTGAGCTAGAATTTTTTGTTAATTATTACCCCCAAATCATTAGATTTCCCTGGCACTGTGCCAGCCTTTGTTATGTAATATTTTCAAGCAGTGAACCGTTTAAGAAAAAAAAAAAAAAAAACAACAAAAGACAGCAATGCCAATCTTCACAGTAATCAATTGACTCTTGTGGCATTATATGGTAGAGAAAATTTTCATCAGTTCTGGTGCTTGAAAAATTTGTGGTCATGTTGCTGCTTTTAGTTATTATGTCTACATTAATTACGCTAAGCTTAAAACCATGTCAAGGATATGTAGTCTACATCAACTTATGAACACACTCATGCAAAAGCATACATGCACACGTGCACACACACACACACTCACACACATACACACACACTTGAAGAGATTCCCTGCACAGTCAACTGCTGACAACGAAATATTATGCTCCACAAAACAAAACTAGCATGACAACCTTTTAGTTGAATCACACTAAGTTGTGAGAAACGGTGAAAAAAAAAAAAACGAAACCCCAAACCCTAACTCTACCCTGGGAATGGACTCAGCATGTCCCTTGAGGCGACAGCCTTCCAAGCATCGTGTCATATCATTCAGTTCACTTTGTTTCACAACATGGCAAGGTTTGTCAAGGCAAATATACCTTACATGGAACTTGCTAATCATTCAAGCCAGGATGCATGGAGCAGTCAGCGCAAATCTGTTGGCCTGACACTGTCTTTGAAGAAGGGTTGTTCCCCTTTAACTCAGCTTTTTGGTTTCGACATTTTTCTGGCAAGTGTGACATGAACAACAGACCTGTATCTGCTTGATGATTTGCTGTAAAAAAGATAATGAGCAATGTCAGTTTGACCAACTTGCCAGCAACACAAGTATTTGAAGCATAGCACCATGAGTTGCTTCACAATGTGTGGGCCCAGTGCAATGAAAAAAATTATACTCAAAATTCTGCAGTGAAAATGATACTCAAAAATTCTGTTTTCCACGTTTTTTTTCCAGACAAAGGGGTGGCTCAATGGCAGGCAACAAACTCAGTTGTAAACTATGGACCACCTATGGTAGCTGGTAGGTCTAGAACCGTGAGCCATCTAAACACCTGCAAATCAAACTTACCTGCCCTCTCATCACCGACATCTGCTTTTCAAACGTGTGACTGTCAAAGCCTTTGTCATGCTGCAATGAAAAACAACGATGAATAATGATTAACTGATCTTCCAGCAGTAACTGCAAAGACTTGAAAAAAAAAATCAGGCAGTTTTCTCTTCCAACACTACACACTTTTCATACTTTATTATAGAATGATTTGAGATTGTTAGAGAAGTGTGCGTGTGATGCATGTGTGACAGACCATATTTCGTCCGGTCCCAAATTTTGGGGACACGTTTGACCTGAACAGGTAAACCTGTAAAACCGGTTGACCTGTTTACCTGACAGCAGTCACCTGCTTTTTGTGTATGTCGGGTGAGCGAGGATTTCCCTTCAGTCTCTGAAGCCAAGCAACACTTTCAGAGAGCCAAAGGGAGCCTGAAGGCAGGTCCTCACTGGCAGTCAGGTATGAGTTGATAGTTGTACTGAAGTTATGGCTTGTATTAATGAAGTGGGTTTTTCCCTACAGGTGGTTGGAACTTTCCAGTTCTTACTAAAGGCCTAAAAGCATTCAACTGTTCCCTGGATATATCTTGTGATTTGATGAGACATAGGGTGACAGTAGGAAGGTGTAGTCAGTGAATGTGTGTACTGAGAGGTGGATGAGGAGAATGGAGTGAGCAGATGAAAGAAAGAATATGTAGGCTTATATGTGATCAGAAAAAAAGTAATCTATTTAAGTGAGCAGATGAAAGAAAGAATATGTAGGCTTATATGTGATCAGAAAAAAAGTAATCTATTTAAATCACTGTAATTTTGAAAAAAAAAACACCTGTTGTTTAGCTTTTCCTCTAAGGTATTATAATGATGTGAGTGTTGGTGAGCTCTGGAAGTGAGAAATGAAAATTATTGTGCAAAAATCATTGGAAAATGTATTCTGATTCCTGTTGTGGAAAGATAAACAGGGACGAATGGAAATCGTTCCTTGATATGTAATAAGACATGTCTAGTGATGACGATGAACATTCTTTTCTTGATAAAAAGGGACGAATGGAAATTGTTCCTTGAAATGTAATTGGACACGTCTAGTGATGATGTGATAAGATAAAACTTTCTTTCTTGATAAAATGGGACAAACAGAATTCGTTCCTTTATATGTAATAATTGTATTCTTGGTACTTTGAAAAAGCATGTGGAAATCCTTTCTTCAATGTGAACAATCATTGTGCTAGTCAAGAGAATTTTTCTATTGTAATTCATCTGAAACTTAGTAGATTTTACCATGGGTATTTTGCCCAAATTCCAGTAAAATGTTTTATGTGAAGAGTGACTGCTAGTGACAAACAAGAATGATAAAATATGGGGAAGTAGGGTAGATAATCAAGGTAGCTATCAGTTCCCCAGGTGTCGGTGAAGCCCCTACGTCCGACCTGGAACTGACTGCCATCTGGGTGTGGGGAGCAGCCCTTGCCCAGCCACTGTCTCTGCCCCATGGGGGTGTGGAGCTAGAGACTGACCGAGGGTCAGTAAACATCGTGTGTGCACTGCCAACTGGGTTTGGGGTGCAGCACGAGCCCAGCCGCAGTCTCCACCCCGTGTGAGGCTGTTGAGAGGCTGTCCATGTGGTGAGCAACGAGCTGGTGTTTGGAAGGGCTTCAGAGTTTGTCGAGACGATGATTTATGTTCTTCTGTTGTGTGGTAGTCCCTGAAGGACTCCACAAACTACTTCCGTGAGTGGCTTTGTTTTCTGTCGAGTCGACGAGTGTTTTTCTGTTGTGTGGGAGTTCCTGGAAGGACTCCACAAAACTACTTCCGTGAGTGGCTTTGTTTTCTGTCGAGTCGACGAGTGTTTTTCTGTTGTGTGGGAGTTCCTGGAAGTGGCTTCATTTTCTGTTGAGTCGACGTGTGTTTTTCTGTTGTGTGGGAGTTCCTGGAAGTGGCTTCATTTTCTGTCGAGTTGACATGTGTTTTTCTTCTGTTGTGTGGGAGTTCCTGGAAGTAGCTTCATTTTGTGTCGAGTCGACATGTGTTTTTTCTGTTGTGTGGGAGTCCCTGGAAGTGGCTTCATTTTCTGTCGAGTCGACATGTGTTTTTCTGTTGTGTGGAGTCCCTGGAAGTGGCTTCATTTTCTGTCGAGTCGACGTGTATTCTTCTGTTGTGTGGGAGTTCCTGGAAGTGGCTTCATTTTCTGTCAAGTCGACGTGTCTTTTCTGTTGTGTGGGAGTTCCTGGAAGTGGCTTCGTTTTCTGTCGAGTCGACGTGTGTTTTTCTGTTGTGTGGGTGTTCTTGGAAGTGGCTTCGTTTTCTGTTGAGTCGACGTGTGTTCTTCTGTTGTATGGGAGTCCTGCAAGGACTCCAGAAACTTTTCCCGTGAATGGTTTCTGAGCCGTGTGAGGACAGTGTGACTAGGGCCAGATGCCGCCAAGTGCATAGACTGTTTGTGGTGACACTGCTGTGGGTGCCAGCTTGGTTTGATGTGACAATGTAGTATCTAGTGTCGTTGTGCGCCTTCGGGTGGTGGTGAGAACTTGATGATGTGCCCTTTCATGCTTGTTATGTCATATGTATTTGTTATGATTTTATGGTTCAGGCAGCAAAAGAAAAATAAAAAAAAGAAACTGAACTTGTTGCCTGGCTATATATGTTCGTGTGGTGTGGGTGCATGTAGGGAAAAGTTGTACTCGCATCCACACTTCTTCAGGTGAGAGTCAGACAGCAAAACGTGTACCGCACACCATCCGTAACAGCATGCATGCGGATAAGTGTGCGTGATGGGCGGGAACATGAGTGCAAAAAGAAATTCATTTCTGTTCCTATTATTCACATATAAATAGGCATGCTTAGGTAGTTTTGCAAGTAAACTTAACAACCATTGAAAAATTCTATGACACCAATACAATTTCATTTACTTTATTTCTACTCATGTGTATATATGAGCAAATACACACACAATTAACAATGACCAAGTATAAGCACTTATGTTTACTTCAAATGCATTGCCTACCTTGAAGAGATCATGTAAGTCATCACAGAGATCCTGTACAAAGTGCAAGTCACTCAGCAAAGGGAGAATTTGCTGCTTCAGGTCCTCAGAGAAT
>JADBJO010001209.1:375000-395000 GCA_016801955.1 Conus betulinus | reverse complement strand
ATCCAACCTGATGGCAAGAGCACACACTGTATAGTCTGCATGAAAAAGCACTGGCAAGCGCATACACTGAACAGTCTCCATAACAAAGCACTGACAAGAGCATACACTAAATAGTCTCCATAACAAAGCACTGACAAGTGCATACACTATATAGTCTCCATAACAAAGCACTGACAAGAGCATACACTGTATGGTCTCCATAACAAAGCACTGACAAGTGCATACACTATATAGTCTCCATAACAAAGCACTGACAAGAGCATACACTGTATGGTTTCCATAACAAAGCACTGACAAGTGCATACACTGAATAGTCTCCATACAAAGCACTGACGAGTCCATACACTAGTCTCCATAACAAAGCACTGACAAGAGCACAGTATGGTCTCCATAACAAAGCACTGACAAGAGCATACACTGTATAGTCTCCATAACAAAGCACTGACAAGTGCATGCACTATATAGTCTCCATAACAAAAAGCAATGGCAAATGCACAGTATGGTCTCCATAACAAAGCACTGACAAGTGCATACACTGTATAGTCTCCATAACAAAGCACTGACAAGAGCACACACTATATAGTCTCCATAACAAAGCACTGACAAGTGCATACACTATATAGCCTCCATAACAAAGCACTGACAAGAGCATACACTGTATAGTCTCCATAACAAGGCACTCAGGAATGAACTGTTTGTCTTCTGTTTTTGTCTGACTCAGTAATGTGATAAACAGACATAAAACAGGTAACTAAAAGCATCTTAAACATTTTAGCAACGAAAGATGTATCAGTCAGCTAAACAGAATTATATTTAAGTTAAACTCTGAAATAAAACTTCTCATCAGACACTGATATGACACGCATGTTTGTAAGTACTGTCCACATAAAGTTTTCGTCCACACAAACTTACATTTTCTCACAATGGGAAACATTTTTTTTCTGTTTCTTTTTTTTTTCCAAGTGGCGCCTGATAGCAACAAATTAGGAGGAATACCTACATAATGAATGCCATCGTCCTTTTATTTGTCCTTCAAGAGTAGCTGCTCCAATCTAATGCATACATTTTTTTTTTTTTTACTCTAAATTCAAAATCCTGGATTCCAAGCACAATTTCAAAAGTGGATTATCATTTAGCGTATTCCAGTGAAAACAGAATTCAGAGATAAAATGACCGAGACATTGATGATCATCAAATGAAGATGGGTATGTGGGCTCTGGTGTGTGGGAAGTGGAGGGGGGGGGGGGGGTAGGAACAGGATAGGGGGAAGGGAGGGGGGAGGGGACTGGCATCTCTCAGTCATACGAGAAACATGTGGATGATAATCTCACAACAGCATCCCACTTACACAGCCAGTTTCCACTTTGCCAGTTCACAGACACCAATGACATCAACTGGATTTTCAGAGTGAAGGATAATGCTGTTGTGTGAGATTGTCTGAAAAACGCAGGCAGAAGGATAATGCTGTTGTGTGAGATTGTCTGAAAACGCAGGCAGAAGGATAATGCTGTTGTGTGAGATTGTCTGAAAAACGCAGGCAGAAGGATAATGCTGTTGTGTGAGATTGTCTGAAAAACGCAGGCAGAAGGATAATGCTGTTGTGTGAGACTGTCTGAAAAAAGCAGGCAGTTTTCTCAGCCTGTGCCCAGCGAGAAGTCACCATGTGAAGTGTGTCTTAGCTTATGCATGCACAGTGCGCGTGCACTTGCATGTGTGTGTGTGTGTGTGTGTGTGTGTGTGTGTGTGTGTGTGTGTGTGTGTGTGTGTGTGTGTGTAATAGTAGTAGTACTTTAATTTAATGTCTCTTCACCCTCAAGTGGCATTAGACAAAAAAAAAAAAAAAAAAAAAAAAAAAAAAAGATTGTGAGAGATTCTTTAAAGTGTTGAGTGTTTATGAGTAAATGTAAATTAATGCCATACTTAAGTTTTGGATTCTACAAATACCAATAATCTCAACATTACCAAAAAAATACCAACAGAACTAGAATGCAAAGTTTCTGAAAACAGCTTAAGAAGATCAAGATCATTAACTATTTTCTGTAATGTTATTGGATTTCGATGGTTGAGCGCAGTGCCTCCATTTATGAGCATTTGAGCTTTGATGGCAGGACAGTGCAGAAGCAAATGATTTGTAGAAATTTGACTCCCACAAACACAAATAATATCTTTACAAAATTTTGTCTTCAGAGCATTTAGACAAATCTTAAACATCAAAGACATAATTGATCTGGATTTGATTTGACTTAAACTCTTAATTTCTATATCCGAATGCAGTGTATCACAAGGCTTTTACACAATTATGTGAATATTGTATATCTAAGGTCTTCAACTGTCAACAAAATTATCCTGTGTTAACTTGTCAAAGAATTTATAATAGTGTGTGTGTGTGTGTGTGTGTGTGTGTGTGTGTGTGTGTGTGTGTGTGTGTGTGTGTGTGTGTGTGTGTGTGTGTGTGGTATGTGTCGCATTTGTGTAACTGCTTCCTAAAATTATAATGTAATCAAGATTTATTTTACAACTCAATCTCATACTCCAGTTTATAGAAACTTCATGTCTTTGATTCTGGAAACTTAAAGCACACAAATTCATTTGATAACCACATCGCCAGGGCTCCTTTCATACTTTAGTCTTCTTAGGATCACACTGCCCGCGTCGACTCACACACAGAAGAGATCTCATGCGGATAGGACAGGCTGCTCCCCTACTAGTACTAGGCTCTTGCATATATTTGGAATCAAGTCAATGTGATGGCCCCTCCACCTTCCCTCTGCCCTCTCCTTACCTCCATCCCACCCACCTCCATTCACCCTCTCTCCATTCTCTCTCTGTACAGACCCTCAGCTCCATCTGGAGTGGCTGTTATCTTAAAAGTTCTGAGCAGAAATGGGGGGCCAGGGCACTGACTCCAGCCAGTGTTCCTTACCTCTCTCTCTAGCCATCAGCCAACCACAGTACCAAGGAAGAACTACACTCCCAACTTCCATTTTTCCACTCTTCTGAAAGATCCCATCATTCCTCCTCCACCTACAAGGTTCATTTTTTATTAGCTGTGTCCTGCGGTCTGTGAGTTTTTTTTTTTTTCCACTGCTCTCGAATTTATGCTGTACACTCTCTTCATTTTTATGTATATCACTTCTTTTCAGTTATTTTTCATTTGTAATTCAGTGTGAATGCATAAATACCAAACAGAATTATTTGTGCAAGTTTCTTATGGATGGAAAAATTTGTAGTGAAAAAAAAATGTGTCTAATTTTGTTTGAACTTCCATTCAAATGCTCAGACTTGAGCCACAAAATCAATTTTCATCCACATGACTTAATACATCTTTGTTGGTGATGTTTGAATTGCTTGACAAACATGGAAATATAGAATCCTATCACATACTTTAAGTCTAAAATAGATCTCCAAAAACATGATTAACTCTGGTCTCTCTTTCTCTCTCTCTCACACACACACACACACACACACACACACACATGCACATTCACACGTATGTTTCAAATTCTACTCTCAAAGTGTGTCATTAATTTTTACTTCTTCCTCACATCCATCCTTTGGACATTTGTGACAAATGTTTGGTGCTGGTGTCCAAACTTTCTTGTCTGTCATTAGAGGGAGAGAGATGGTGGCCTCCCTCTCAAGAGCAGAGCATTCACCCAGTAATACTCCTTGAATGAATAATTGCTGTCAATAGGGAGTTTAACAGGTTGACGTCCTGCATGTATGCTAGAACAGAATAGGGTTTACTTAATTTAACAGGATGACGTCCTGCATGTATGCTAGAACAGAACAGGGTTTACTTAATATTACTGGAGTGACTCAAAGGCAGTACAGTGCCTCCTCTGTTGGAGTTATCCTATGCTGACCAGCTTAAACTTAGGGTAGATACACGTGAACCGATAGAACTGGGACAGCTGGGGCTGTGTACAGGGTAGCTGGAATACGTGGAACAGGACTCTATCAGCACCAAGAAGGTATGGAAGATAGGATGGCAACAAACATGCATGCACACGCACACACACACACACACACACACACACACAGAGAAAAAAAAACAGCACAAAAACTAGATGCATAGACCTCAGTGTGTGAAGTACTTACTTTGGGGGGGAGTCCTATTCGATGAAAACGTCTTCCCAAGGATGGCACTCTCTCGTAGATGTTTTTCTTGGTTCTGGCTTTTGTTCTGTCTATTGCACTGTAGTTGAACGTTTCACTTGCTAATCTCACCACCTGAGAAAGAAGTCATCAGCATCAATACAGACAACAATTTCATGCCTGCATCAGTCATACATGGCCTCCTGAGCAGCGTTCCTCTAAATTTCACCCAGTTTCAATAAAACTGATCAATAACAGTTTGTGCAGTACATGACAGATCATACAGATATACGCAGTCACAGCTGATGCTTACCATCAATGTCAAACCATGTAGAAAACAGTTTGTTTTTTCTTTTTAACAGTTTCTTACTCCATGGATATGAACACTTAATTTGAATACAAACTTACAACACACACACACACACACACACACACACACACACACACACACACACACACACACACCACATACACACACATAGAGGCATCCATGTACATACACACACACATCCCATCCCATTTTTCACTTCTCCTCCCTAACTCCCCCCCCCCCCCCCCCCCCCCCCCAACAACACCCCCCCCCCCCCCCCCCCTGTCCTCCAAGTGCACCGAATCAATCCTGTGTTTCCCAATCACTTGACAGAGAATGATTCACATACCTTTGTGTTAGGCACAATGTTTGAGCTGAGCTTCAGTTTTTGGTCCACTAAGCTGGCCCCCGCTCTGACAGATAGCCCTGGTTGGGCACAAGACATGATCGGCCAAAGCAGCAGGGGCAGCACAGTTTGTGCATCCACTTGGTCCACTTGGGGTTCAGCTGGCCGTACGGCTCTTCGTCCTTTGGCTTGAACACGCCTATAGTTTTCTGGAGAGAAGAGAAAACATCAAATTTAACAGAAAAAAAACTTTGCAAAAAGAATTAACTGATCAGTATTGTTCAGTCCTGTCCGAGTCAGCTATGAATGAAATAATTCTTTTCATGAATAATGTAAATATACATTGATCACGATTAAAAAAAAAAGTGTGAACATATGTATATTAGATCGCTCAATATTTGTGTATGATTACCAGAATGCAATGCAAATGCATGCAACTGCTAACTGATTAAATGATGCAATACTATGCTGCATGCAAGTGCTAGGACAATGAGCTGAGATAATACCATGGGTTACTGACCAAAGAGACAGACCTGCTTTAAGATTGACATACAGCACTTTTCCTCATACGAAACCTGAATGTAAGAAAAACAAACCTGTAAAACAGTTGCCACAGACAGGCCTTCTGTGTATCACTGAAACACCTCTGGTGTAGGAAACTCATGAACAGAAAACCTATATATGCAGGAGGTTTTTTTTTTTTTTTTTTTTTTTTTTTACAGGACATGACTGATCTCAGCTGTAACAAAGCTGTTGAATGAAAGTTTCTTTCAAAGGGTTGTCTGCTCTCCCTGTGATCTTAATTGTAAGAAAGTGTATCGATCTGTATCGCATCAGCAAATGACAGCGATGAAAACACCTGAAGCTGACGTGATCCAGATAAAACTGACGCTTGATTGTTAGACCAGCAAGACTATTTGCTGCTTTTGTTTATACTACACATTTGATACAAATACTGTCGAAGTCTGCAAGGTCTTCATGGTGAACGACAGACATTCTTCTCATATATGTCATTCTTGCCTTATATGATAATAACACGTGTGTGTGTGTGTGTGTGTGTGTGTGTGTGTGTGTGTGTGTGTGTGTGTGTGTGTGTGTGTGTGTGAGTGTGAAAGTGTGTGTGTGTGTGTCTGTGTGCGTGTGTGTGTGTGTGTGTGTGTGTGCGCGCGCGCGCGCGTGGCACGCATGCACTCATGTCTCTTCTTCAATTCAATATTTTTCCACTTACACTTCTATATCAGTTGATGTGTGAAGGATACAAAATGTGCCTATGGACTTATTTGTGTGATACTGATAACATGCAATTGATATTGTGTTGTATGGATAACTGTCAATTGTGGGAGCAAGTGTGTCAGTATTTATCTATGTAAGTACATTCTGTAAATGTGTCAGTGTGTGCATGAAAATATGCATTTGCATGTGCATGCGTGTATGAGAGTTCTTATGTTCCTGCCAACAAAAATATGAGCAGAGTGTGAGTATACTTCAGAGAGACTCACATATTTAGGTTTTTGTTTGTTTGTTGGGTGTTTTTTTTTTGTTGTTGTTGGGGGGGTTTTTGTTTTCTTTTTTCTGTCTTACTTCTGTGCCATCTCAGTGGCAATGCGTCCACGCCACTCATTCTGGTCCCCACCCACAGTCACAGCCTGGCCCATTCTGCCATAGGCAACCCACAGGGAGCAGTCTATGTCACCACCACCAGAGGACACACATGGCACTGCTGATGAGTCACTTCGGTGGTATTCAGTGGCGCCTGCTCTGATCCAGCATACGCAGGACACCATCTACTAAGCCCCCTACTGATGACAATGACTACTTTAATTTCAAAGTGAGGTGGCTGCAGGTGAAACTGAAACAACTTTTTCAAAAGAATTATCGGTACACCCCACCACACAACATAGGGCAAACAAATTCCAAGACAATTCCACTCATGATGGTTCTATGACCTTGCAATCATGTTTTCTTTTTTTTCTTTTTTTTTTTTTTAAAGAATTATTAGTAAGTCCACCAAACAACAGGGACAAACAAATTACAAGAGAATTGCCTTGTAATTTGTTTCTGCCTGTTGTTTGGCGGACTTACTAATAATTCTGTCTTGTAATTTATTTCTGCCTGTTGTTTGGCAGACTTACTAATAATTCTGTCTTGTAATTTGTTTCTGCCTGTTGTTTGGCGGACTTACTAATAATTCTGTCTTGTAATTTGTTTCACCCTGTTGTTTGGCGGACTTACTAATAATTATGTCTTGTAATTTGTTTCTCCCTGTTGTTCAGTGAACTTACTAATAACTCTTTAAAAAAAAAAACAAAAAAACACAAAACAAGATTGCTCAGTCGTAGAACCCAGCATGACTGAAACTCTCCCTCCTGAGGATGCTACCATGTCTGTCCAATAACGGCCCCCATGAATTTGCCGACACCGGTGATCCCAACAAAATCAAACAAAAAAAGCCATGAAACTGAGGTCATTATGACAACATGGCATGAAAGGCCACAGGATTTAAACATTTTCGTTTAATGCTGATCAATGAGGATGAGAATGATGAAGATGATGCTACGGATTTCCATTCTGGTCTGAGACTGCATGACAGGGCTGTACTCTACGCTTAACTTTCATAATATATCCTGATGTCATCTAGGCCTAAGAGATAGACACCTGCAATTTTGGTCAGGAAAGCTAAGCAACACTCTCAGAGATGCACCCATAAAGCAGATGAAACCTAACTCTTTGGTCCTAGTCTTCCCCCACTGAGCCCATACCAAAACTCAACTCCGGGTAGGAACCAGTCGGGGCAGAAAAGTCCTGTAAATTAATGGTTCTGATAAGAATTGAACCTATGGCCTCCGACCCAAGTCCACTATGGCCACTGATAGAAGAAACACATTTTGTCAGTAATGACCACCAATTAAAGATCAAATGAAAAAAAATCCAGGTAAGATAATCAAAGATAATACATACAAAACGCGCCGACATTCCCACATGAAATTCACAAAATGGGTAAAAAAAATGGTTGGTAAAATCTTCAAGAATAATTATCTATTAAACTGTATATATATGTATTAAAAAGAAACAAACCATTCACACATCAGTTAATGGAAGAACAGTCATTCAATATAAGGGAAGACATGCTAGAGTGGATTCATCAGATAAGATACAAATGCCAAATTTGCCAAATAATTCCTTTTCAAGACACTTCATGGATAAGGGAATAATAAATTACCCACTCTGTGTGTTTTTTTCACACATTAATGTATCTTTTTCAGCATTTAGTTTGAAGAGAATTCAAAAGCATTTCATATATATTGAACTTCTAATCTGTCCAAGCAGTTTTGTAGTATCAGTTTTATTAAGGGAGAGTCACTGCATGCAGACTAGTCCTATATGCTACATCACCTCTGGTTTCAAGACCACACTGTGCAGGATTTACAGCTGATGGATAAACAGATTAATGACTAAGATGAAAGGACCAAAGACAAAGGATATGACTTAGCAGGTGTCTGATCTGGGCATCAGCATAATGCACAGGTCAGACACTGGGTACTTACCTGGCATTGTCTGTACCATGATTATTGCATGTTTGTGCTTCAATGCATGTACACATTGTGTGTATGTGTATGTGCGTGGGTGGGTGGGCATGGACCTATTGTGAGTGTGCCAGTGTAAACAGTCTATGCATGTGTGTTTGTGTGTGTGTGTGTGTGTGTGTGTGTGTGTGTGTGTGTGTGTGTGTGTGTGTGTGTGTGTGCATGTGTAAGTGCGTATGATCTGTGGGCTTGAGTAAGCATGCTCCTGTATGCACACACTTGCATGTGTGTGCATACCTATATGTGTGTGTATGTCTACACGTGTGTACGGGTGTATACACACACACACACACACACACACACACACACACACTCACACACACACTCACATACATACATACACACACACACACGTGCGGGCGTGTGTGTGCATACACGAGTGTTTGAGCATGCATTTGTGTGTGAGTGTGTGCGTTGCATCTTGAGGTATTATTCAGAACTGTTTAGTCTTTTGATTCATGCCTATTTCAATAGCTAGATAGGGGCAAGTTCTTTTTTTCTCTCTATGCCAATTCTCACAGGCTAGTGTATCTCTTCCCAGGCTGTTTCAGTGTCTTTATTCTACCAATGGGGTTGAATGACTTGTCTAGTTTAATCATTGTTCCTGTGTATATTTCCTTCCTTGTTGTCAGACTGGAAAAAGTCCGTTTGTTTCATTTATTTTCCTTCCGATGGTTTCAATAAACTGAACAAGACAGGGAAATAGCAACTTCGATGATGAAGAAGTGTTTGCGCAATCAAACCTGCTGAGAATTTTGGTTGGATGAGTGCACAGTCAATGACACTGTCAGAGTCACCCCTGCCATCCTTGATGTGTTGGAGATGATGTTATCAGTCCGCTGAGACAAACTTCATCAAACACTTCTTCCAGCTCAGTTCCTAGAGGGTTGGTATTATGCTGAGCCCACAAATTTGAACATGCATTACGATCTCTACATAACACCACAGAATCTCCATATTCACCTTCCAATTCTTCAACAACAACAAAAAGTCCAAAATGTTTTTGACTGGTGGGATCTACATGTATGTATTGATGAGTACAAGGCTTTTCTGTCACACACACACACACACACACACACACACACACACACACACACACACACTCAAAGAGAGACAGACAGACAGACAGACAGACAGACAGACAGACAGAGAGAGAGAGAGAAGAAGGAGCACAATGTACAATAAGAAGTGAAGAAATGTGTCACACAAAAACTTCTTATATCCATATATGTGTCTCCTCTTGATACAAACCTCAGAAACACACATGCATTCACGCATGAATGCATGCACAGACATGTGCACTCGCTTGTACCCACACACATACACATGCACACACACTCAGACAGACAGGAAGAGAGAGGGACAGCCAGCCAGCCAGACACGTACACACACACATAATACACACATATATATATATACAGAGAGAGAGAGAGAGAGAGAGAGAGAGAGAGAGAGATTATATACAGAGAGAGAGAGAGAGAGAGAGAGAGAGAGAGAGAGAGAGAGAGAGAGAGAGAGAGAGAGAGAGAGAGAGAGAGAAGTAAAAAGGCAAACAAGCAATGTAAGTTTTACAAACATAATCCAATATTTCGAGTGGCTGCTCTTTTTCAAGGATGACAGACTGTGTAAACTGTAATCACATCAAAAGTGGATCGACATCATTTAGTCGATGCTAAAACTTGAAACTTGCGTTGTGACAGTAATGTCATCACCAAGTGATGCAAAGTGTAACACACCATCCTGTTGTTATCAATTTGTCACTCCCCACCCCCCCCACCAGTATACTTACAGCCCCCTCCCCCTCCCCCCCCCCCCCCCTTATTCTCTCTCTGATTTTCATTATGTTAGTTGTACCAGAGGGAACAACTGAGTCACTATTAATGCAAGGAAACTCAGTATGTGTAACTAAGTCATTTGTGTTCAGGCCTTGTGGATGCTTTGTTTGTACTATTTTGTAGATTACGAATCCAGAATTTTTCTCTGAGATCTCTATGAATGTCACTGCCTATAGATTACTGTTTTTCAATTGGCATACAATGCATGCCTTGAAGTGAGTGGCTGTGCATGTTGAAATGATACATCCTTTTCAGGACTTTGTAGTTTTATCTAATATATACCTGATAGTCTATATTATATATATATATATATATATATATATATATATATATATATATATACACACACACACACACACACACAAAGAGAGAGAGAAGACAGGACAGGATAGGACAGGGGAGAGAGAGAGAGAGAGAGAGAGAGAGAGAGAGAGAGAGAGAATATATATCTGTACAGTTAGTAATGAAGAAATATGCTACTCAAAAACTTCTATATCTGAGTAGGTTTCGATAAATCTCGGATACAGTAATCTTACAAACAGACAAATAAAAGGTAGAATATCAGACAGACAAGACTTAGAGAATGGCACAGATTAAAATCTATGGAAAGCAAACCAAACTAAAACCAAACCTAATGAAAAATATATAAGTATAAACAAACAAACTGCTTCCAAATTTTTCACACACACACACACACACACACTGAGATCTATACACACCATGATGCTCACACACACACACACACACACACACACACACACACACACACACTATATGCACACATAAGCAAGCATAATATTTCGTAAAGAAACTGACAACAAAATAAAATACTGATAATGAAATTTGAAAAACACGCCACAAATGAAACAGTATTGGACTTGGGTTCAAAGTGACTGCATTACAAAGGGCAGTAAACTGTAACATGACTCATCATCATTTAACATGCTGGAGAGAGGCATGGTGGTGACAGGCAGATGGGACAGCAGGATAAAACGATCTGGTAGGAGTTAGAACTGGCTCAGAGGCTGGAGTGAGAGAAAGCTCTAAAGGCAGATCTATGGGACAGCAGATAAAAACGATCTGGTAGGAGTTAGAACTGGCTCAGAGGCTGGAGTGAGAGAAAGCTCTAAAGGCAGATCTATGGGACAGCAGATAAAACGATCTGGTAGGAGTTAGAACTGGCTCAGAGGCTGGAGTGAGAGAAAGCTCTAAAGGTAGATCTATGGGACAGCAGATAAAAACGATCTGGTAGGAGTTAGAACTGGCTCAGAGGCTGGAGTGAGAGAAAGCTCTAAAGGCAGATCTATGGGACAGCAGATAAAACGATCTGGTAGGAGTTAGAACTGGCTCAGAGGCTGGAGTGAGAGAAAACTCTAAAGGCAGATCTATGGGACAGCAGATAAAACGATCTGGTAGGAGTTAGAACTGGCTCAGAGGCTGGAGTGAGAGAAAACTCTAAATACAACATCAGCTTTAACTTAAAAAGAACTCGGGTCTGGGTAGACCATCACCCAGGTGGAACGAATACTGGATCCCTCTTTGATATTCTAATACTCACACCAAACTGTTACATTTCATCTGTCCATGAAGTTTCATTACAAACTGGTCCAGAAGGTTTTGTTTTAACTCCAGCTGACACACAAACAAAGCAAAAGATATGTGAAAGCGTGGCCTTGTTCAAGTTGTTGGTAAGCGTGACAAGCACCTAACATACATTGCTTTCTTCCTTGCTGCCCTACCCATGAGGGGACTGATACACAAGAAATTAATAAATTAAGTGAAAATAAGTGAACATTTCACAATGGTCACATTTGAAAATTAAAACAATGTATATATATATATATATATATATATATATATTATATATATATATATATATATGGAAAAAACATATCATAATGTAAGTTATTAACTGAAAATGTACATGTTTGCAGAGACGCTGAGAACCACGCATTATAAGTTTCATAGAGAAATATATGGTGAGAGAGAGAGAGAGAGAGAGAGAGAGAGAGAGAGAGAGAGAGAGAGAGAGAGAGAGGGAAGATTAGGGGAAGTAGGGGGGGGGGGGGATGCAAACAAAGATATAGAGTGAATGAATGCATAGGTGTATGTATGTAACCTATATATGGGTAAGTTTGAAACAAGTGTGTGTATGCATGTGTGTGTGTGTGTGTGTGTGTGTGTGTGTGTGTGTGTGTGTGTGTGTGTGTGTGTGTGTGTGTGTGTGTGAGCAGTGTGCGTGTGAGAGAGAGAGAGAGAGAGAGAGAGAGAGAGAGAGAGAGAGAGAGAGAGAGAGAGAGAGGGGGGGTGTGGGTGTGGGTGTGGGTGGGGGGTGTACTTGGGTGCAGAAATGTGTTTTCAAGTCTGAATATCATCTGAACTTTGGGGTGTTACTATTAAGCATTTAAAGCATGTATAAGTCATGTCAACCAGAATCTTGTGAAATACATGAACAGGTTTGTTCAAAATTCATGTATCAAAACACTCTCACATCAGCGCTCGAATTACCTGCTCTCTGTTTTGAATAAAGTAACATCCACTAGTTCCTTTCTTGCTCAGGGTGGGCATGATACCAGCATCTATAGCCAGCTCCCCCTCATTGACCATCGCAGCGAAGGCGGCGTCATTGGGAAGACATTGTATTCCAGCTCAGGCAGTCCCTGAATCACTTCATACACATCCCTTGACGAAGGTCCAGATTCTGTGGACGTCTGTCTCTCAGGAAGCTGCTGCCCAACTTGGTTGTCTTTTTCTCCATGACGAATCCCCTCATCCGTCTTGTGCTCCAACAAAATTCGCTCCTTGTCTACGGACACCATCATCAGAGACCCCGATGCAGTGATGGGTGCAAATCAATTATCCACAGTACAATGATCAAATACAGTGATCAAGTGGATTGCGCACGTTTCACTGCAGTGTAAATGGAAATCAATGCTTCGTTGCTGGCGTTCATCAGCAACTGTTCATCACCATTACCACTGAGGAAGCTTGTACTCATCTGTCCTCATGCACAGTCATACCAAAGGTTCTCACAAAAACAACCCAGCAGTACACTGGAGGATTCTAGAATGTACTTGGCCACAGTGTTGAAAGCGAGACACACACACACGCATTACTAGATGGGAGTGTGATGGAAAGCCTATACAGCTGCCCCAAAGTCCTAGGCGATCTGTAATGACAAGTGCAACAGGTGGTGCCACCTTTTTTTTTTTTTTTTTTGTATTGTTTCTGTTTTACATGAGGCATGTAAACTGTGAGTGTGACTGGCCTAGTGACTGTCAGGCTCTCTACACATGAGCAGGCACATGAATTCTGAATTCCACTGGAAGTGGGATTGATCGTCAAAAACACACTTATTTAGCTTTGATAGTTTCTACAGACATTCGATGTTATGATTTTTCATACTAGTACATAATGCTGACAAACAAAGCTTTTCTATGCATGCACAGAGAGAGAGAGGGAGTGAGAGAGACAGAGAGAGACAGACAGACAGACAGAGAAAGAGAGAGAGGGGGTGTTAGGAGGGGAGAGAGAGAGAGAGAGAGAGAGAGAGAGAGAGAGAGAGAGAGAGAGAGAGAGAGAGAGAGAGAGAGAGAGAGAGAAGATTGTCTGAGACTGAAGCTATACATGTATACAAATTAGTATGGAACATGAAAAAAAAAAGGGTGTATCTCAAAACGGACACAGTCACACAGTCATGGACAACTATACACATCCTCAAGTCATGACTTGCAAACAACACAAACAGTTTGAAAAAAAAAAAAAAAAACTTTGAATAAAAGTTTCCTTCAAGTTCAAATAAAAAAGAGCCAAGTTTGTCGCAGCTGTGGATATGGACTGAGGAAGTTCTCTTTCATATCATTATAGCCTATATTAGGAAAAAAAAAAAAAAAGCGGAAGAGGCAAGGATTTAGGTAGTCAGTGCATTAAACTGCCCGAAAAACGAAAAGAAACAGGTACAGGATCTATTACATTTACAATCTCTTTCAAGAGCAGACTGTGGATGATGTGATATTCAAAGATTTTTTTTTTCATCTCAGCAGAGAGCATTCATTCAGGCAATGTATATAGTCAAGCAATCTCTGAGTTATGCAGATTCAGAGAGATGATCTGTCCAAGATACTGTTCAGCCCTGTATATCTTTGCATTGATTAATTAAATGACTGAGAATTATCAATTTACAACAACCAAACAAAAAAGTCAATATAACAACTTATCCCTGAATTCACACACACACACACACACACACACACACACACACACACACACACACACACACACACACACACACACATTTTTTCCCTTTCCCATACCTCATTTCCTCTTAACAGCTATAACAATAAACACTTGGATCCATATTTCAGCCCTGGGACACACACACACACACACATACACACACACACACACACACATGCGTACACACACACATGCGTGCGCTTGAACACACACATATATACACGTGCGTGCGCATGATTGAACACACATATATAGACACACACACACACTAAGACACACAGAGTGTGTCTTGACCTCACTTCCAGGGCCAACACACATATTTTTTGCATCTTCACAGGACTGGGAAGAAGAGCTTGAGGACAGCACTGTCTAACACTTCACACTCATGGACATGTCCCAAGCTGAGCTGCCTTTAAGTTTGAAGACATGAAGCAGGCAGACATGCCCACACTGGGTTCCAGAGGGAGAGAGAGCAAATGATGCTTATAGCCCAGCGGACCACAAAGGACCATGTCAGGTTTGTCACCCCTTTGAAGTCAACTCTCAAAATCGATTTTTTAACAAATATGCACAACTCAGTCGAACACATTTCCTCACTGTGCTATATACAGTTCCTATCATACTTAATTATCATTAGTGAATTGAATATACTGAGTAATCTGTCATGGTTAGACAAAGTTGAATCTGGGCTTTTGTAAAAGCACCCAATTAAAACTTTATCACCATTATTGCTCTTAAATTCAAAGGGCTCCAAGCTGACTCAAATCAGAACAGTCCCATGCTTTTTCAGAGCTATCTAGGTATAGGGCAACCTGCTGGTTAAGGTTAACAAATAAAATAACAATTTGCTATGAACACACACACCCCAAAAATTATCTGTACATTTTTTTTTTTTGCATAACTGCAAAGCTTCTGGAGTCAGAATTCAGGAACCAGGGGGTATAAGAAGAGGAAGAAGTGAAGAGGGGGCACTTCAGCTTCTGATTGGAAGCATTTCTAACCTCCATATATATTTCATTTGATAAAAATTTTTGTGGGGTTTAAAAAGAAAATGTATAATATAATGCATTTTCCATGTATACACACTGTTGCCACATCCACAGAACATCTTTAGGGCTTTATTCTGCAATAATTTATCATCCCAATACAAAGAGAAAATTCACAAAAACCTGCATTCCTAAACAAAATTTTGAAATTCAGGATTTTTAAAATCAAGTTCAGGGTTTCTGGAATAAATTTCCAAGGTTGGGAAATTCCAAAAAGAAATTCAGGTGGTAACTCTGTCTGTCTGTCTCTTTCACAAACAGTAACATCTTAGGTATATTTGTGATTCATGTTTATGCACTTGTCATGTTTTCATACTGTGCTTTTTCATACATGTCCACACAACTTGTCACATTACGGACTTTGACCTATAATGAATAAATAATCTCTCTCTCTCTCTCTCTCTCTCTCTCTCTCTCTCGCGCGCGCGCGCGTGCGCGCGCGAGCTTGCATGCATGTTTGTATGCGTGCAACAGTGGCAATGACACATACTGCCCAGCTGACAAACATTCTTAGCATCATCATCATCATCCTCATCATCATTCATCATCATCACTGTCATCATGCTCTATAACTAAAAGACCAATCAAGCATCAAACAAAGACTTTGACCAAATTGATGGCAACATACTGAGTGTAAGTGTGTTGTAATGGTACACTGTGTGTGTGTGTGTGTGTGTGTGTGTGTGTGTGTGTGTGTGTGTGTGTGTGTGTGTGTGTGTGTGTGTATGTGGTCTGTTCGGGTGCGAGCAAAAATGCAGAGAAACAGGGGGGAGGGGGGAGGGGGGGGGGGGTGTGGGGGGGGAGGGGAGGGGGGGGGGTGTGTGTGTGTGGAGGAGAGAGCTCTAGAGACAGAGACAGAGACAGAGAGAGACAAACAGACAGAAAGACAGAAAGACACACTCAGAGAAAGAGAGACAGACAAACACACAGACAGACATACACAGACAGAAAGAGACAGGGAGAATAATGCTGAGAGATGGAGTGGAGTGGGGTAAGCAGGGAAAACTTGAGAATAGAAAACAGAACTTAAGTGGGGGTGGAAAATGCTAAGGGTAGGCAAAGAGCCCACCTGAAATGACTAATAACACAACACAATTAGCTGACAAACCATGAATTCATCAGTTTTGTAAGATTAACTGTCAACATTACAGTTCGAAGTTGTATAACCATTAGAAGTCTGAAGTTTTGTTTACAACTGTTTGAATTATTTTTTAGGGTCAATCTCTCCAATAAATTTGAAGCTCAGCCAAGTTGGATTGTACTTAATCCTGCTATGGTTTTTCATCAGTGCTTTTTGGTTTTGACATGAACTTCAAATTTCTCATAATCACCAGATCTTTTAATATTTTGTTTGCCATTTTTCTTGCCATTCTCATTTTTCAGCAACTGGATCCTGTAGCCTTTTTGTTTCTTCCTAATTTCTGTTTTTCTTTTCTCCTGAATGCATCTACTCAATCATGTTAACCCTGGTTTGTTCCCTCTTTGTTTGCCAAGCCTGACTGGCTTGCTTCATATTTCTTGACTTGATCCTTAACAGTTTTAGTATGTCTTGTAAGTCATCACTTTTCCCCTCTCTTTTGTACTTTCATGACAAAGTAAATAGTATAAAAAAAAAATCTAATCGCTTAAAAAGATCATAAGTTTCTTCTCAAAGATTGATCGGCACACTTTTAATATCACTTCTTCTTCGCTAAATGTCTGTATACATATGACAGTGGTGTTTACTTTTTGATCAGGTTAAAAAAAAAAAGATTGTCACACATCCATCACATGAATACATCATACATGTGTGTGCGTGTGTCACTGTGTGTGTGGGTGTGTGTTCAGGTTCAGGTTCAAAATAGGGACAAAATCTTAACAGATTCATTAAGCCTCACGGCTTATAATTTGTCCCATCATTCTATGAAAAATAAGTTAACCTCAAGGTCATAAGCATGCTCAAGATATTTAGACATCCTAATCAAATAATACATCTATTACTAGTATTAGCATGTTTCCTTGTCTATAAGATTTTTGAAAGCATTTAAATTAGGGGCACGTTTAATATTTGGTGCAAGTTGATTCCAATAAGGTGCAACTCGATTACTGAAAGTGAATTTTCTTCTGTTAGTACGGCTACTCAATGTGAACTTTATCAGTAGGGTTTCTTGTTTTGTCGAAGTTGGATAAAGTAAAAAATTTAGTAGGGTCAATATCATCAACATGATTAAACAATTTGTAGGCTTGAATCAGGTCACCCCGTAATCGTCGAGCTTTCAAAGATGGTAATTTCAACTTTTCAAATCTATCTTGATATGGTAGGTCTTTTCAATTCCTTTATCAATTTAGTAGCTCTCCTCTGTACTTTTTCTATTGCGGAAGACTGTCTTTTCAAATATGGATACCAAACAATATTTCCATACTCAAGGATCGGCCTGACTAAGGCTTTATATAATTTGAGAAAAGTATCTTTATTTAGAAAATCAAAAGAACGCCGTATGATTCCGATCACTTTATTTGCCTTATTTACAACATTGTACACATGATTATCAAAAAGTAAATTTTTATCAAAAATGACCCCAAGTCTTTTTCTTCTTCACATTTGGTTATAATAACTGTCTGAGTACCTTTAATAACATAGTCATGCTCGGGATTCTTTTTGCCAATATGCAGTACTTTGCATTTTGAAGCATTAAAATACAAGTTCCATGTCTCTGACCATCTTTCCAAAGTATCAATATCCATTTGTAACAATTCATGATTTTCTGTTGTATTATAAATTTTTGTATCATCAGCTCCTGAAGTTGCTTGAGATCGGGGACATGAGCTCTTCTTGTGTGTGTGTGTGTGTGTGTGTGTGTGTGTGTGTGTGTGTGTGTGTGTGTGTGTGTGTGTGTGTGTGTGTGTGTGTGTGTGTGTGTGTGTGTGTGTGTGTGTGTGAGTGTGTGTGTGTGTGTGTGTGTGTGTGTGTGTGTGTGGGGGGGGGGGGGGGGGGGCACATGTGCATGCGCTACCTCTGTGAGTGTGTGTGTGTGTGTGTGTGTGTGTGTGTGTGTGTATGTGTGTGTGTGTGAGTGTGTGTATGTGTGTGTGTGTGTGTGGTGAGTGTGTGTGTGTGTGTGTGGGGGGGGGGGGGGGTTGGGGGGGCACATGTGCATGCGCTACCTGTGTGTGTGTGTGTGTGTGTGTGTGTGTGTGTGTGTGTGTGTGTGCGCGCGCTCGCGCGCACGAATATTGTAGGTGAATGCCTTTGCTACCTTTTTCTTTACTCTCTTTTTTTTTTTTTTTTATCAGTCGTGAATCAACATTGGCATCTGAGTGAACCACTGTACTTCCCTCTTAAGAGTCAGTCATGGAAGACTTTCAGTTTGTACGCATATTCATGGAAACAGGTACTTACGCCACCAGTGTTCTTCACAAAGTAACTTCCACTTGACCCCTGGTAAATTCTGATCGGGTACACGTTCTGTAAAATGGCTTCTTCTGATTGTCGGATCAGCTCCTCAAATCGAGGGTCTTCAGGAAAAGCGTTTCCACAGGGGCGACTCATGTCTCAGTCCCAGCAAAGGTGAATTTTCGTTAGTCTCGGCTCCAAGGTGGCCTCCTGAAGTCGCTTGAGATCGAGGACCATGAGCTGATCGATGATCATGATAATCTTGGTAACTGACAACTCGATAGTTCGAACTTGCCATGTTTTGCCTGTGAGTATGAGGGATATCACCTCCGTCTGCTGCATCGTCGTTGTCAACGCTTATCAAAGCGGCGTCACTGTCTGTGTCAATCATTGTTTCAACGATCAGCAGTCCTTGTGATTATCACTAAATGATGACAGTCAAACAGACTCTGGACACTTAACTGACTGGCTGAACTGTCACTGGTAGACTGCAGAAACGTAAAGTCTATAGATACATTGTCACGTGCATAGTCAGCCCTTGTTTCCGGTTTTCAGATTATCTTAGTTTTTAAAATCAGACGACGTTCGTTGCCAACTTATAGCAGAAAGAATGTTTGAGTATTTTGATGATGTCAGATCACTTCATTCATTTCAGTTTTAGATTGTATAAGCCGCACGGTTTTCTTCTTTTTTTTTTCATGTCCTTTTCCTTATTCTTTTCTATTTGTTTTTCATTTTAAAGAGTTCTCACCTCCACTGACCCATTTCCTCCTAAACACATGCCTTGCCCTTCTTGGCTTAGGCTACTTGTTTCCCTTGAAAATCCACAACGAGGTAAATTTGCATATTTATAAGCAATATGGAGGACGAAATGGGCGACGTTTCGATGAACGATATGATGATAGACGAAATGGACACATCAGAAGATGTTGACATGCGTAAGAGACCCGGTGCAATGCAGCATAAACCACAGGATCGTACAGGGAATGTTATGCAGCAGAGTGTGATGAGCGGTATGAGAGGAAACGATTTGAATGAGAACATGGGGATGTGTATGCAGAACAATGACAACGTGAACATGCAGATGCACATGGGCGACATGGGCTCGCAACAGCAAAACGATGTGCCAGGAAGCGAAAATATGCCCCCACAGAACGATGGGCAACTTCCCA
>JADBJO010001209.1:280000-370000 GCA_016801955.1 Conus betulinus | reverse complement strand
GATTGACCATCTCTTGATTTGAAAAAATAATTAAGCAGTTTGAGGACAGTTGTGGACAAACACAATATTTTTTTTTTTAAAACAAACACTGTTCCGTTCAGCCAAAATTGAATGTATGCATGTGCATATTTGTCGGCATAGACTGTGTGTGTGTGTGTGTGTGTGCGTGTGTGTGTGGTGTGTGTGTGTGTGTGTGTGTGTGTGTGTGTGTGTGTGTGTTGAAAACAACAGAGAAAGATGTACATAGCTTTTGATCTTGTATTGTAATTCATGTAAGTCTACCGATTTTTATCAGAAATTGTGAAGAGTGCATTTTCATAAGGTATATTAGATATGATTTAGACACATAAATCAATGTTATTCACATTTTGGGATCAGTATTCCGATTAGGGACGCGAAATTGGATGTACTGGTTTGTATTTTAGTATTGAAGGTTATATAATATAATAATGATGTTTATTATCAGGTTTTTCTTTTTTTTTTTTTTTTTTTTTTTTTTTTTTGGTTGCAGGGGAGTGGGGGGAGGGGCATCTAGGAAAGCAGTTGGGAGGAATTGGGAGATAATGACTGTTTATTATGTGTGAAAAATGCATTTATCTTTTAAGGGAAAAGGCTGTGAAAGGTAGACATGCATATGTTTGGTAGAGATGGGAATAATTTACTTTTGTTACTATGTCTATCCTATTGAAGACCTTTCTGTTTGACATAGATATTGGATTATGCTGTTTGATACACATGTATGTTTCAAACACATCAATGTTCATTATGTTTCATTCCATTTGTAATCCATTATAACACTACAGCCAAAAGATGTCAGAAGAAAAGAAAATACAAGAAACAGATAATAAAAAACCAACCAGACCCGAAGAATGTGTGTGTGTGTGTGTGTGTGTGTGTGTGTGTGTGTGTGTGTGTGTGTGTGTGTTGGTGCATGTGCATGCATGAGGGAGTGCTTATAATATTGTATGAGTGTTTGTGAGTGTGTGTGTGTGAGAGAGCGCTCATGCGCCAGTGCATGCAACTATGCATACCTCTCTCTCTCTCTCTCTCTCTCTCTCTCTCTCTTTTTTTTTTTTTTTTTTTTTTTTTTTTTTCGATGACATGACATGTAAACAGTGCAGCAACATGTGTTGTCGACCGGGCTATGCTTAGCATTAGTAAACATTACAAGGAGGAGGAAGAGACCTATTGTGCAGCTGGATTGGCTCCAAAGCCTGGAAAACAAGGCCGGCAGCTGGAGCTACGCTACTGCCTACACTAATGGTGGGCATCATGATAGGTGCACTTTCTGCCCTTCCGATTTCTCTGTCCCCATCCCCTCTGTCCCTTCCAGCATCACGTAATCAATGCCTTGAAGGAGAGACTCCTCTTCTTTTTCCTCCCCCATTCTCCCATCGCTCCAGTTTTCCCTTTGATATGATGAAGTAGGCAAGCATGAATGAACTGTAGGGAGAGGCAGGTGATGAAGAGTGGGAGAGAGAGAGAGAGAGCATGCACATGCGCGTGCGCACACACACACACTCGCACGCACACACACACACACACACACACACACACACACACACACACACACACACACACACACACACACACACAACACACATGTACACACACACATACAAAGGGAGATAGTGAACTGAACTCTTGTCTGGTCCAACAAGAACCTTGGCTTTAGCAAACTGTCCAGTCTGCACATATTGTCTCCTTTCCACCCCACGACACCCCACACCATCATCACCACTACCTTCTAAACTGGCGTATGCACTCTCCACGGCTGTCGGATGATGTGGTGCCAGCACAAAGGAAAGAGGCTGGAGGAAAGAAAAGAGGAGGGGACAGAGGATGGAAGCCAAGGCTTGTAACACAAAGATTGAAAGGATGATGTCAGATTTTATATTTCACGCCAGGCATATTCTAAGGGGTGTTCTATAGAAATAAAAAAAAAGTTGGAAGAAATGCGGCAAGCTGAAGTTAAAAATTTGTTAACACCACCACTGTGAGACACAGGAATTAGTGAAATAGTGGATCACAGTGTGTGTGTGTGTGTGTGTGTGTGTGTGTGTGTGTGTGTGTGTGTGTCCAGCAAGTTCTGGGCCACCTGGTGGTTATCATGATTTGCAGATTTTTTTTTTCTGGTAAATTGTTGTGTGCACAGTGCTCGGTGACACGTGCACATGGGCAGAATGGCTTTCAAATTCTGTAGTGCAATCATAGAATGATCATCCATCTTAGTATTCTTACATGAGCCATCTTTCTGAAGTACTAGCTCCCTCTTATTTCATGAATGTTAATAACGATGATGATCTGTTTGGTGATTCAGTGATTGTTTTGCTTAAATGTCCATTGCGCGTCAAAATAGAACAGACATTGCTGCATGTGGTTGGTCTGTGTGAAAATATACTTTTTTTAACCCTCAGTTTATGTTATTAAGTACTGTAAGGACACAGTATCACACTGAACAGCCTACAAGACACCTCCTCCCTCTTCCCTTTCCTTGCTCTTTACCCAATCCACATGCGTGCACACATGGATGAAGATGCTGTCAAATTTGATTACCCACTCAAATACTACGGTGTCACATTCATATGCACCATCAAAGATACTGTCTTTTTATGTAAAAGCTTAGTCTAATGCTTCAAACTAGATAATCTGTTTCTGCTGTTTGCAAATTATGTCTATGCAGTTCCATGAGAAAATTCACTGAGAATGTTTAAAATCAGATTTTTTTTTTTTTTGCCATTTACCTGCTGAAAAGATGTATAGCTGTGCCTGATGCTAGTGACATCTAAATACTTTTATTCTTTAATCATGGGTTATAATGTAACATTAAATACCCTTTTAGCACACCATGGTAATAAAGTCCCTTTAGTAAAAATCAGATGCTATTATAGATAATATTCTGATTCATGTATAGACATTCAGTTTTGTTTGCAGTTTAAGACAAAACAGCAGAGAACTTGTCAGAGGATTATTGTTTTCACTAGTTTTAATGATGTTTCTCTGTTTAGAGGTCCACCATTCCGAAGTCCTGGACCTCCTGGACGTTTCCGAGGACCTCCTGGGCCCATGGGAATGAGGGGCCCACCACCCCCTGGCATGCGGGGGCCTCCTGGGCCCCACGGACCTCCTGGACCCCATGGACCTCCAATGCGCGGCCCCAGGGGACCCCCAATGTTTGGCAGGCCACCATTTGACCCAAACTTTGGCCCTCCCCCTCAAGGAATGGGTTCTGGACCTGGTGGACCAGGGGGGCCAGGTCCAGGGGGACCTAGTGGTCCAGGAGGGCCTGCTGGTCCTGCAGGACCTAGCGGTCCAGGAGACCTGGTCCAGGTGGCCCCAGCCCAAACACCAGCATGGGCCCCATGAATGGGCCAAATATATGCCAATGAATGGACCTAGTGGCATGCCGATGAATGGACCAAATGCCATGCCGCCACCTGGCATGCCACCTCCTGGTATGCCCCCACCTCCAGGCATGGTAAGAAAAACTCTTCTATGGAAAAAAAAAAAAGAAGAAGGGGGCAGAGGGCGGGCAAGAGGGTGGGTATGGCAGGGTGGGGCGTGGGGAAGGGGTGCGGGGAGGGGGGAGAGGGCAGTTAACCTTGAAGACAAAGGTATGTAAAAGGTGAAAAAAAAAAAAAAAAAAGAAAACTCTTCTAGTTGTTGACTCTCTTAGACTTTTATAGACTTGAATGTTGTTTCTTTCTTTGTTTTGCTTTGCTACAAGATTCGCAGAAGGAAAGACAAATGAGATGTTCTCAAAACTTGTGATATGTTGTGACATGTTGACATGCAGATAAAAAAAAAAATGAAGTTTGAAAAACAACAGAAATTCACAAAATTTGTATTTCTGTACATTTAATATATTTAAGTTTACTTGGTGTAGATCGTTCTTGTTCACGGAAACAGTCTTGTTTTTGTGATGTCACCAAAATGAGTTGAACAAAAAGCAAAACACTGGAAAGTAATCACACAGTGCAGCTCAAAAATGCATGTGCCAGAGATTTCCCGGATCGAGGGTAAACAAATTAAAGTGTAAGATTGGGTCAAATGATTCTATTAATACTGATGTCTGTGTTTTTGTTGCTACAGCAAATGCAGATTCAGGAAGTTGTGATTTTATAAACAACGGTAATACATTTGAATAAATCCTTACCAGTGTTGTGATGTGTTTCCATCCTCAGCGGGTGTGCGAAAATATTCCAAAGAATGTTGATAAGTTTGTAGATGGAGCAGTCTATATTGGCATATATAAAAAATTAAAACCAGTCGTTGCAGCCATAACATTTCTTTACATGTCTATTTCATTAACATCATGATGTGGCTAATATCTTGTTCAGCACAAATGCACACAGAAACTCAAACAGCTGTTTCATTTTGTTGTGTTTGAAATAAATACTTTGAAGAGTGGACAGAACGATCTCTTCTGTGAATATCTTTGTGTCGCAAGTCCACTTTTGTCTTTGCGTGTTGTTTTTGTACTGATTCTTGATTTATAGAAAAAAATAAAAAAGGGGCAAAAACTTGGTAAATAATTATGTGTTTTTTTTAACTTTTATTAATTCAGTACAAACAACTGTCCAAAATGACAAAGCTGACAGTTTTTCACTGATTTAATACAAGATCGCAAACATTAAAGTGAGTGACCCTTGCACCACAGTTGTTTGTGAAAACAAGTCATATGTCATCATCATCATCGTCGTCGCCTATTACTCCTCCTGGGGTACAGGCCGTCAACCAAAGACCTCCAGGCATCTCTGTCCTGGGCTCTTTTCTCCTGCTGGTTCCAAGTCATCCCCATGTTCCTGATGTCTGTTTCCAGGTCCCTGCACCAGGTGTTCCTTGACCGACCTCTTTTTTCGTTTTCCTTGGGGGTTCCATGTTAGGGCTTGTCTGGTGGTGTTGCTTGCAGGCTTCCACAGCGTATGTCCAGTCCAGCTCCAACGTCGTTCCATGATTTCCTGTTCTGCAGGCAGCTGGTTTGTTCTCTCCCAGAGCTCGTTGTTGTTGATGTGTCTGGCCATCGGATGCGGAGAATCTTGCGCAGGCAGTTGTTGATGAACACCTGCACTTTCTTAGTGGTGGCATCTGTAGTTTTCCAGGTTTCCGCTCCGTACAATAGAACTGCTTTGATGTTGGTGTTGAAGAGCTTGACTTTGGTGTTGACTGACAGCTCCTTGGAGCTCCAGATGTTCCGTAGCTGTATGAACGCTGTGAAGAGACAGGCAGAGATATGTGATATGCTCTCATTTAGATTACTTGCAGACTAACCTGGTAGTGCATTTTTTGGAACGTCTGTAATTTTTCAAGAATGTATGAAAAATTTGGTTGAAGTGGCCAAGAGACTGCTGCAGTAATCAAGTGTAGATGATACCAATGAACAGACTACTCTTTCTGTGTATCACTAGGGAGAAAATGTTAAATCAAGCTGATTTGATTTCAAAACAGGCTCTTTCATAGAGATTACATACATGCTGCTTGAAGTAAGAGTTGAAGTTGAGAGGACATAGCTAGTACATATGCAGATACACAAAAGAAGAGATGATTGTCAGGTATAGATGAAACGAGGAGCATAACTTATTGTAAATTTTTCAGATCATCAGGCACTTTTGCAACGTGTTCCTGGCTGTTCATGACCATGCTCCTAAAGTCAGATTCTATATGGAACCTGATCTGCATGACTTCTCAGTGATACAAGAGCGAGCTTCCAAAGAAAGTTTTAGTAACCAAGATTTATTGTATTCTTATCACGTTTTTAAAAACAAGGGTTCAATTTTGGTTAAACTAGTCTCGTCAGGTGATCTGTAGTAATTTGTAAATGCAGTGAATGAGGTTGCAAAATCCCAAGAACAGCAGAGTTTATCGTTTTGAAATTAAATGGAAGTAAAATCTACATTCACAGCGGCCACCCATGATGCCTCCGCCTGGATTCCCGCCACCCAACTTTAGCATGCCCCCACCCGGGTTCCCACCCCCGAGTTCCAGTGGAGGTGGAATGGCCCCACCCTCACAGGCCATGAGCATGATGGGGCAAGCCCAGCAACAACCTCAACAGCAGCCGCAGCAGCGCAGCAGCCGCCACAGCAGATGCCATCCAACAACACCAGCTCCAGCCAGGAACTGTGGGTGGAGACTAAAAGCGCAGAGGGCAAGTAGGATACATTCGTTGGAATGTGACCATGTATGCTTTTAGGAATCGTCACCCTCTAAAAAGAACTTGATCACTTGGGTCACAAGTCTATTTAAATATTTTTAACACAATTCCTGTGTATGCATGCTGCGTGAGTTTTTTCCCCCCTCCCGCACACAGTCGCTCACGCTGAAACCCCTGCCTGTGTAGTGATTTTGGAATTTTTTGGAATTTATTTTACGTGTTATGTTTGGTCCATGTTAACATCATGTTTTGTATGTCTGAAAAGAAGAAATCAAGGACTTTTAGATGAATGTGCTTTCAAAGCTCTAAGAGATGCTGCGTTGAGACAACGCACGGATAAATGAGGTAACCAAAGCACAGAAATAAAAACAAGTGCAGTGTTTGACGATCAGTGTTAAGTAATGGCATGCAGACAAATTAATACAAAAAAGCACTCACCTAATACACTTATGGCTATGGTGCTTTTCACTATCAGTTATTATCCATTTTTACAGAATTTCGCAGAATTTGGGCTAGGGAGATTTTGTGAGTCAAGCACCTGTGTGTGTGTTGCTGAATCAGTCGAATCAGTTGATTTGTCATTGTAATTGGGAACATCTTCAAGCAGATGTTCCTCATCTTCCCTATCATCTCCATTGTTGATTGACTCTCCTTCGTTATCAGAACCGCCTTCGTTGAATATATTCTTCTAAAGAAATGATTTGCCAGAGCAGAGCTGGCATTTTGACCAGCAGCCAAAAGGCCAGTGCCAGAAACGCCGTCAGTTCAGGTCGGAAAAACCCAGCGAGGGGTTCTTTGTTTCAGTCACAGATAGCAAACGTGAATTTTGCTTGAACTTAAGAACTAAGGCATGTCAGGTCACTGGGAATCCTCTACTAAGTTCTGGCGGGAGTGATTTCTCTTAGACCATTAAAGTTTGAATACTACAATTTTTCGAAATAAGAATGCATGGATGTGAGTGCGCTGTACACAATGGAGCTCACAGTCCGTGCACGGCACTGCGTGTGTTGTATGCAGCAGAGCTATGAGCAACACACTGAGCAGTGTGCGCTGGCAGCTAAAAGTTGAGAGATCAATCTTTTTAACCTTTTGAATGCATACAGAAAGGTAGACATCTTTATATACCTTTTTTTTCTCAATGCATTTAACCTTTTGAATGAATACTGAAAGTTAGGCAATATCTCAACACACCTTTGTTTTTTCTCATTGCTCCTGACCAAACAATAGAGTCTAGTTTATGAGGGGGGTCAAGACGGTCTAACTCAGTTACTTGTAAGTTGCACTTGTATCCCATGTATTGTGCTGTCACAGGGTACAAAACAGTTCTAAACAATGTTTTGTTTGGCTTTGAATTGGTAGCATAGCAGGCATGCACCAGACTCTGAGAGCACTGCAGTCATTTTGAATCCATCATCAGTGTATAGAGAGAAAAAAGAACACACAATGGCCCCGATAGTAATTTTTTTCCCCTTCAGTGAACCGTAAGTCTCATATCCTCAGTTCTGAGTTTTGCTTAAAAAATAATCCTTGTTGGCTGATTAGTCAGCATACTCAAGGGATGTGCTGCATTCCTGTTAATGATTTACACTAAATGTTCATTAACTGTCTCCAGGCATTGATGGTTACCAAGTAGATTTAATTGAAATGTGTTTTTAAGGTGATGTGTGTTTGGGCCTTAGGGCATCCAGAATCATTTTCATAACTTACTTTTTATGAGTATCACCTACTTTTTTTTTTAAAGTCTTGTGTGTGTTTTATTCCTCTCTCTGTCTGTGTCTCTCTGTCTGTCTGTCTCTATCTGTATGTTCTCTCTTTCTCTCTCTCTCTCTCTCTCTCTCTCTCTCTCTCTCTCTCTCTCTCTCTCTGCTTCTCTTTCTTCTGCCATGTTTTTGAGATAAGTCTTCATGGTTTGGTTCATATAGTTGTTGATCTCTAGGTGTACTACTACCATGCTCGCACACGTGAAGCAGTGTGGACTAAACCTGAGAATGTGAAGATCATCACACAAGAAGAGGTGGAGGCCATGGCTGCTCAGGCCCAACAGTCAGCAGGGACCACCCAGTCAACCACAGGAGCATCCAGTGCTGCACAGACTGCAGTAGCTCAGGGTACGTCCTGATTCTGTTGAAATGTATCACCGACGCAAAGCTGTACCAAGTCATCTTTGTTTATTGGTAACTCAGGCAGTTATTAAACTACAGTCTGAAGTATCCGTTCAGATGAAATGATCATATCATTTTCAATGTTTTTAAATAAAATTTGTCAAACTACGATTTCACACTTGAACTGATGTGGCTCCATTGTGAACTTTCAGTCAGCAACTGACCGATTTTCAAACCTTACCACATCTTCTTTCTCAGTGTCAGTCTCAGTCATGTTTGCAATTAGAAAATTATTGTTAGACATGCGTTTAACTTTGTGGTTAGTTGTATTTCTGAATAGATCTGCTTATTCTGCCGTACTGTTGATGTCGCTGCTAGACAGAAGTGTATTGTGGGCCATTTGCAGTCACTAATCTGTTATTTTTGCAGGTTGCATCCAGTCAGATTACTTTTCACTTGAAATGTGAGATGATCTTGTGTGGGAATTTTGCTGTATAATCACTAGTTCCATTGACATCCGCTAAACTGAATGATGAATACACAGTTTGCGCTTCTCATTTGAATAACGACACCCATGCACCAGACGTACATCCTTTTCCAGAATGAAAGGGAGGTTTACATGTCAGTGTGTTCGCCAGTGCCCAGGATAGTTTATGCACCGGTACATTTCCCAAATGATTTGGGGTCAGATAGATATCAAACTTGATTCAGAAAAATCAGTCAGTTTCAGGGGTGCAAGTTTTCCAGGTTAAACTGCAAGTCAGGATCATAAAAAGTTCTGAAAAAATTGTAGCTAGATTGGGGAGATTGTGTTTGTGCAGTCTCTAGTTTTATGAGATCTTGTTGGGGTGGGTTACCTGTGCCTAGATATTTTTAAAAATGTGATCTTTTTTTCCTTGGTTCATGTTGAATGTACTTTAGTTTGTGACGTGAATTGAAATACCAAATGAATGTTCTGGAAAGAGAATTATTGTATGGGATAATTATTTTATTACAGTGCTCCTGTAGTTGGTTTATCTTTTTTTTTGATAGCTGTCTCTTTCTTCAACAGCGCAAATGACCAGCCAACAAGGAGGCTCACGGGAACAGCAGAATGGATCCCCACATCAGGGTAATGCTTGAATTTCTGCTGTTAGCAGGGCTGTACTAACAACAGTTTTAGACAGTAAGTGGAGTAAACTGCATGATGATACATCTGTTAATAGGCCCAGATGTGGTGGGAAGACTTCATTATATTGAATACTGTAACTTGTGTAACCGTTTCAGTAATCCTGTTTCATAATGCACTGGTTGAACATTCACATATTATTAAATAAGTATGGAAAGAGTATTTTTCAGTAATAAGTTATTAACAGATGGCAGATGTTGAAATTTTTATATTTGGACTACTTGAAGGATTTCCCAAAAAATATCCAGGGAAATAGAAATAGATAGGGTGTTGTAATGGTTTACCTGGGGAAAAGTCGGTCAACAAAACAGGACATACTTTTTTTTTTTTTCAGTACTTCAAGTCTCTTCACTATCAGAAAAGAGACGTTACGTGCACTTGGACAACACACAAGGCACACACACACACACACACACACAAACACATCCGCACAAAGTAATATGTGCAGAAGCATAAACACTCTCGCACAAACAGTGATCATATCACATGATGACAGTCTGCTGTACAAATTTTGGTTACAGTAATAGTCAATTTTGCCTTAATAATTTTGACTGTTGCCACCAATACACACAGATTCAAAGCTTGTAGTCTCTGATGACTGTAATGAAATAAAGAGGTCTGAATGTATGTATGCCCAGGTGCACATGGACATCTGCAGACACACATATGTGCGTGCACACACACACACACACACACACACACACACACACACACACACACACACACAGAACAGCAGGACACACAGAAAGACTTGTTTACCCTGATGAATTTTGTATGATTTTAAAGACATTTCCATGTCTGATTACATCACTATTCCATAAGCAGTCAAACTAAGGATTTTGAGCATCTTGAACACTATTTGGGTAAATCTAAGTGATAAGTCAGATTTCATTGTGAAAAGTCTCTTCTCGCAAGCAGGCATCATTTTATTCTTGACAGTAGAATCGTCGTATGGGCTTTTTCACTTTTATGCAACATGATGATTAATAGTAAAAAATGTAGCAAATCTGGCAGTGGAGCAAGCGTAAAGAAGGTTCCAGGATTTTCTGTTGAACAATTTAAATCATCTCGCATGCATACAGGACTTTGTGGTCAGCCAAGATTGTGATGAATGACTCTTTGTGTACTGGCCTGTGCAGTGTAAACTCAGCCTGCAAGAGGATTACATGTTGATATGTGAGGGAAAAAAGTTTGGGCTACTGATAGCAGTCAGTAATCTTTAAACAAGCAAGAAAAAGCACCCACAATCGTAAGTTTGATTTGATAATACTATATAGACTGGAACTCTCCAATGAGAAAAAAGAGAGAGAAGAGTATGAATGATCTAGCCAGCCAATGCCAATTTGAGTCACCAGCATACTGCAAGTTTTCAGTATCCCAGCTCCAGTCTTTCAAAATCTCAGTTCTTTTGTCTCTTGTGAGAGTTATTTTTATCTCCTGGAATCTTGTATGCCGTCTCCACCTACACTCTTCCCTCACCCCACCCCATCCACCTCCCACACACACAAACTATTAATTTTTCTCTCTTTTTTTCAGTGACACACACACTTGACACGTGCACAATCACAGTCATAACACTGGCTATCTCCAAACTCTGTGTACATGAAACATTACAATACACTCACAACACACATGCATGTGGCATGCGATTCCAATGAATTTTGATAGGTATGTGTTGAAAACAAAACTAAGTGGTTTATAATTTAAGTATTAACCTTTTCGCGACGCGCCGTGCGATAGTGACGGCAACTCTGTCGACCCGTTCACGACGAGCCGTGCACTGGTGACGGCAGCACTGGAGTACTGCCTGGACGTGCCGTGCCTCCGTGACGGCACAACTATAAAAAACTTCTCATGCTCTCTCGTCTACCGTCTAGGGGATGCAGCTGCCATAAATATTTAGAACAGGGTTCTAGCCACTGGGAGGGTAAGTTTACATGCACTAGCGATGACCGTTGTGACCTTAGAGCAGTCCGAACAAAGAGACCCGTCTGGCACTGTAAGGCACGTGTGGAATTTCCTGCCTCACCAACATATCGGGCAGAAGGAGAATGACATGTGGTTTTAGAACTGGTTCAGTAAAGTAGTTCAGAAAATGAGGGGGTACAGGTGTACACGTTTTTCGAAAAGAATCTGAGCTTCATTTTTATTTGCTCTGTGTATTTAATAGTTTTATAAGTCGTATCATCTGAAACAAAAAACAGTGAAAAGTGTGTACTGTGTGCAATGATTTAAATGCCTTTAAAAATAAATTCACTTGGATACACATATTGAATACCTCAGGCTTTCTCTGCATCTGTTCAAAGTAAGAGCGAAGTTTTATGCCCCTTTTCTTCCTCATTTGCTGTTGTCATACTAACCAAACAAACGTAAACTAGATTGTGTTCTCCTACATTTTACTTATGTTGTTTCCGTAACAAAAGCATTGCTATTTTACCAAAAATATATTTTAATTCTATGCTCATTACAAAGTTCGCACTTTACCCTTTCCGTTGATATATAACAATGCTTGTTAGGTTTATATTAGGACACGTAAAATAAAATTAAAAAATGCGAAAATCGCACGTCTGCAACGGTTGTAAGCACGTGCGGTGCGCGCGCATGCAGGGAAGCGGCGTTGCTCTGCCGCGCTCGTCTTGAAAGTATTAAGACATTATTAGAAACTAAAAACAAAATGAAAAAAGAGAGGGGGCAGAAGGGGAGGGGGAGATGACACTCGTCACTGAACGTTTTGAGTCTGTTGAGTATCAATATTACTCATTTTCACTTCAGATTATTCTTAGATTTGTGTTGTTGTTATTAATGTAAGAAATTTTAGGGGTAAGCAGGTCTGTACTTATTCATTGTATCAGCAACACTTGAATTTACTTCTTCCCTCAGTCATGTGCGTAACAGTATTGACAGAATGTGCAAATGCAGCAAAGACCGACTTTGTCTTGAAAATGAGATTCATTTAGAGAATTATTAAAAGATGGGGGGAAAAAAATGAAACATTTCCAAACATCATTTCAGCCAACTTCTTTTCCCTGATTTCAGTTCACCAGTTCTGGGACTCCTGATGCTCATGAATTGTGAGGACATTTTTTTTTTTCCTCCAGGAACATCCCAAGGAATTGCACAGGGTGTCCCGCAAGGTATGTCCCAGCAAAGCATGCCACAACAGGGTCATCCTCAACAGCAGGGACTGCCCCATCAAGGAATGGCCCAACAAGGAATGGCACCACAGAGGATGGCTCAGCATGGAATGGCCCAACAAGTGATGGCCCAACAGGGCATGCCTCAGCAGGGCTTGGCTCCACCTGGCTTAGCTCCTCCAGGGTTAACGCCGCCAGGTTTGGGTCAAGGGCTTCTGTCACAGACATTCAGCCCACAAATGGGACAACAACAACAGCAACAGCAGCAGCCACAGCAGCAGCAGCAGCAGCAACAACAACAACAGCAGCAGCAGCAGCAGCAGCAGCAGCAGATAGCTGGTCAGACTGCATCCACAGCAGCAGCAGCAGCAACGACAACGGCAGCTTCATCTGTCCCGACTTCTGAGCCCAGTGCAACATCGGATTCATCATCAGCTACTCTGCAGAAACCACATCACACAGGTCTTTAAAATTCTGAGATCTGTTTTAAAATGGCAGCAGCAACAACACATGTAGTATTCACACAAACACATAGGCATGCACACATGTGCATGCACACATGCTCTCACACTCACGTGAACACACACACACACACACACACACACACATCTGTGCATGCGTGAACATGTGCATCACACACAAGCATACAGACGGACACACATACGCACACATGCACCCATGCTTGCATGCATACACCCTGTACACAAATGCACGCACATACACACACACACACACCCGTCGTCCATCATCATGTAAGTCAGGTGATGTAGATGTCAGTATGCCAAATATGTTTTTGTAGCCCTTAATCTTATACTTGGAGATGGCTAGACCAGGCATGCGATTCCTGAAACAGGCTCCAGTCTTTTCTCCTAATTTTTAGAGATAGCTAAACACAGGCATGCAATTCCTGAAACAGACTCCAGTCTTTTCTCCTAATTTTTAGAGATAGCTAAACACAGGCATGCAATTCCTGAAACAGCTCCAGTCTTTTCACCTAATTTTTAGAGATGGCTAAACACAGGCATGCAATTCCTGAAACAACTCCAGTCTTTTCTCCTAACAGGCTTTGCGTTTCATGTCCAAGTAGTTTAGCCGCTGCTCTTTGAAAGCATTCATTCTCTTGTTACAGCCTAGTCCAAGCTACTGTGGTTTGCTGCCGAGGATTCCTTATGGCATGGGATTCCTGCAGATTGTCTTTTGAGAGTGCTGTTGGATCACTGGATTTTCTTGTAACTGTTGACAGCTGAAAGAAGAAGAGTATCCATAACGGACTGTCCTCCATCTTTACCACATGTCCAAGAGATGTGGACATCAATATTACTCATTTTCACTTGAGTAAATGGCACCACAGAGGATTTGAGTTTTGATACTCCACAGAAGTTTATGAGCATCAGCCGCTCCTTTAAAGATGGTATGGGTGTCATTCAGGTCCAATTCCTGTTTTTTTGATACTCCACAGAAAAAAAATCAGCCTGGCAGCAACTAGTCAGACTTGGGAATGATTCTACTTTGGCCTTGTGCCTTTCCTGTCTGGAGCTGTACGATGGCTCTTGAGGTCTCTTTTATGGATAGAGGGCCATCATGTAGTGCCATAACTGGTTGTTGTGAATTCTAGATTGCTTACTCATCAGTTCTGGATGATTGTTCAACAGCTGGCAAAAGTGATGGGCCCTTCACTGTGTCATGACAGTTGATACATGCAGTTGTCAGTTTGAACTTTTGACACGAAGACTAGACCAAGTGTAAACATTGTTTGAATGCCTAACCTTTTCTTGTCATTGATTGGATGCTGAGACACTTGGTCAGTGAAGGAAGTTCATTGATTTGTAGGATGGGTGTGCTCCTGATATGTACGGCAGACCATGAGTTGCCAGACAGAAGGATAGGGTGCTTGGCTCAGGCCATATTGGTAGTTATTTTCAACCTTGGGGGTTGTGAAAGGAAAACCTAGTTTTCCATGCGGCCAGAAAGTGGTCAATTTTGATTCAGTGCAGACAGAAGTCTGCTAGGGATTCTGTTTATTAGAATATTGATTCCCTGTGGGTAAGTTGCCATTTGGGGAATGATAAATACATAAAAGAGAGAAGAAAAATTATTGATGTGATTAATGTGAAAAAGAAAATGAAACAACATCGTGTAATGAGCAGCATTTTGTGAAAACATGTAATTTGTTTATATGAAAAATACAAATTGTTTTTTAAGATGATATTTTTGCAAAAGACTTCACTTTACATCCCCACCTGTAGATAGGAATGTGCTGGAAGCAGAATGCTATGAATTCATGAGCATATGTATTACTATGTCTTGTGCATAATGTCCTGAAAAAGATTGTTTATTCAAACTTACACGTTCCAAAACTATCGTTAGGACTTGCGGGTTTCTTTCCAGAAAACCTCAGTGTCCGACCATTGGAGTCAGCTACCAACCTCCTGGAAACTTAATTCCCATTGGGTGAATTTTTTATGAAGGAAACTTTTTTTTTCAAGGCAACTTTTGATATTTGGAAAATAGAAATGAGAAATACAGTGTTGATGTATATTGATTACAAAGAAAGAAAACAAACTGCCTCTATGGTGTCATGCAGCTGCTAAAAAAAGTTGATGAAAAAGTGATTATTGCATGGACAAACGAAAAAGCTATTTTGTGTTAGCTTAATGTAATATGAAATTTTTTTGTTGTGTTCGGTAGAGGGAGCTAAAAAAAGTGAATTCTTGTTTCCTCAGTCTCTCTTTTGGATGAATGGAGTAGATGCCCACGTATGGAATAAGCAAGCTATGTGTGTGATTCAGTGTTGCAAATGCGTGTGTGACACTCTGCGTATTCTTGTCCCTTCCAGTGAGGAAGATGTCTTCAACACAGTGAGCGCTTGTCATGGCACACACACACACACACACACACACACACACTGCACCTGAAGATATGTTCACTGTTATGTTTAAAGTCACTGTTTGATGAGTGACAGTCCTCCTGGTTACAAGTCGGGAAAAGATGGCCTGCCTGAAAATGGTTAACTGTTCTTTGTCGTAAGCAGATTATGTGAGATCAGTCTCATCGGCGAATTTCCCCATGCTCTGACTCCAATGTTAGAGTCATCATTTACAGTAGATTGTTCAGTAATTTTTTGAAAAGTTCTGCTGGTGACATTTTTGTTTTGAAAGAAGTATCATCTACTTACTCAGTCCTCCTCTGCCAATGACAGTGACAAAAAAAAATTCTTGGAAATCATGGAAAATCAGATACTTTCATAAACAGTTCACACTGCATACTGGATCAAAGAGGTTTTTAAAGACAAATTCCCTCAAGCGAAGGAAGATGTATGAAAGTTATACTCGATCTGAGTTTCATAGCAGTCTGCAGTCTGTATGCTCTTAAAGCTAATGTTGCCAGCGGTAGTTTGTCACATTGTTCATTGTTGATAGTGAGTACCAGTGCTAGCAATTATTTGTTTATTGAATATTTTATGGAATAGCTTTCTGTACTGAAAGAAGCAGGGAATATGCTAATGAAAATTGGAATATTGATGGAGGTGTACTTAACTCTGTGTCAGTATGAAGCGGCACAGTGTTTTCCTGCTTTGAGAAGGTTTTGATACATGCTTTGCAAGACATTTCTTTCCACAACAGAATGTTTATGTCAGTTGTTCATGATTGTACAGAATGTTTAAGCCAGTTGATCATTATTGTCTGCTGGTGGTTACAGTTGCCCCCCAAGCCACCAGAAGTGGTTGAATGGTCGGAACATAAGAATGCTGAGGGACGAAGCTATTACTACAATTCCAGGACCATGGATTCTACTTGGCACAAACCTCAGGTTCTTATTGAGTGGGAAGGTGAGAGAGATGTGAAAAATGGTTTTTGTAGTGTTTGACGTTTTGAAAGTTTACCAAGCAGCTTTTTTTTTTTTTTTTTTTCATGCATGTTCTTATTTACCAGGTTAGTTGTCTGCAAATTACGTCATACTACAGTTGAATTCAGGTGCAGAAACATCACTTGAAAGTGAAAATGCCCCATTATTGCTTCATTTGAAGTTTTGAGGTAAAAGTAAATTCAAATCCTTTTAAGTTTTGGTATTGTGGCATGAGTAATTCCTTGTTTATTGCTTTTTTTTTTCCCCATGTAAATTACTTGTATGAAAACAGGTTTCGGAATGGGATGACTTTACTTCTGATGGTCCCCTCTTCATCTGATGTACAGTACTCTTGCTTTGGTCTCCTTCACTGTTCTCAGGGGGCAGGTGTGGCTGTGTCTTTGTCGTTGTTCAGTAGAGATATGGGTGGATCCCCTGTGTAGATGTGGTTCCATACATTTTGGTCAGGAACTCAAAATCTCCGAACAGAAAAAGGCAAGTTTGTTTGCCTCTCAGATCCATGATCTGAAGGTCTTGTTCTCTACAAGTCTGTGAACAGTCTTGTTAGGTTTTTCGGGGGGTGTCCTTACACTTTGCAGTAATAATTATGTTTGTGTTTGCTTTGAATTGGCATCAGTCATGTTTGCAGTGTGAAGCTTCATTCAAAAATGATTAGCCACCATAGTTACCCACCAAACTTGATCCAGATTTCATTTTCTGGAATGCTCTCATGATGCCATGTTACTTGACCATGACAGTCATATGAATCAAGCAGACTGAAGACACAAAGGGTAGAGTATCCTTGATGTCTGCAGAAGGTGTTGGAATCAGTTCATAGTCCCATCAGTTCCAGACCTCCGCACTCTGTACCTGGCTTTCTACTTCTGCACACTGTGCTTTGATCTGTTCCTCCTTTTTTGTGTCTGCTGGCAGTCTGTACACCAAGCGTTCCTGCAAACTGTTTGTGAAGCCAAGCATTACACAAAGACTAGGACGTTGTTTTGCTTTTATGGAAACTTGATTACATTTTGTGTCAATGTTCTGTGACCTGCTGTTTGGTAAAATTTTGTTCAGTATCTTCAGATCCATTCAACTAGATTTTGTTCATGTCTTTTTCTCACCTCTGTGAGTAGTGTGTTCAGGCCCCAGTTGATGTTTTCTGCAGTTTTTTTTTTTTTTTTTTTCCAACACAGTTGACTGCACATATCGCACACTGACTGATGATACACTGGGGTCAAATTGGTGCCACAGTTGTGAGACTTTTCAGTTTCTGTGGATACACAACATGTAGCTGTGTTGCATCTGTGCCTTTTATCAGACCTCTCAGGTTTGTAGTACAGCATACGCTGACTGTTTTTGAGGGCATTCCGTCCTCCTCCTCCAGAACATTCGCATAGCAGACTCTGATATCAGAAACAACACTCAGACATGTTACCATCAATTTGTTTCAAACATTTTTTTAATCTCTTGGACGTTTTCCCATACAGTATACACACAAGAAAATGAAAATGCTCCAGATGTTCTGAAAGAGAAGGATCAATTTGTTGCGTGATAATTTCTGCTATCTGCATCTCTTTCTCTCTCTTTCTTGACTTTGTCCCTTTCTCTGTCTGTCGGTCTCAGTCTCTTCTTCTGTCTGTGTCTGTCGGTATGTCTCTCTCTCTCTCCCTCCATGTTCCTCCTCTTTCTCTCTGTCTCAGTCAGTTTTTTTTTTTTGTCTCTGTCTCTCTCTATCTTTCTCTGTCTCACACACACACACACACACACACACACACACACACACACACACACACACACACAAGGGAGGCGGGTATGGAACCCCACCCTACTGCTACTACTAACAACACAATTGGTACTACTGCTGCTGCTCCTTCAATGATAGTCGTGGTAGTAGTTGTAGTTGTGTTATTTTCATTATTGAGATTGTGGATATAGATACATGTGTATCTTTTTAATAACTTGCTGAAAATGCAGATAGTGCAAGTGTAATCAAGCCAAAAAAAAAAAAACATGACGTTTAGACAGAGTACAAATATGACACTGCAGATACAGTATTTTGATTTATTAGATAGAGTACAAATATAATGCAGTAAACACTTTATTTTGATTTATGATACCAGTATAACCCGTTTTCGTTTCTGTTAATCTGTCACATGATATATTCACAAGTGTATTGGTTTGCAAGACAGACCCATATGCGTTTCCAGCAAGCTGTGTATGCTGGTAATGAAGATCACATGACTTACGTAGAACGTGCCTTGAATAAGGTATAAAATGCAAAGTTTCCCTCTGATAGAATAGTAAATAAGTATTTGTCACATTTAAAAGCAAAGAGAGAAACTAAAGTAAAATTGCAGCAGATTTGAAGTGCCTGTAAGCAGCAAAGCCTGTCTGTAGCTGGTAGGCCAGAAGAAAGGGAAGGAGAAGTCATGGTTGAGTGGTTTTGTGCTTTACTGGCTCTTTAATATTGCCTGTGTCTGCATAACTAAATCATACAGATCTATGTGCTGCTCGCTTCTGTGCTTCCATCTCCATGGTTTTTATGTGAGTGGTTTTTGCATGATCTATTTTTTTTTCTTCAGTACACTGTATCCTATATCTGAATGTGTATGTTCTTTAATCTGTATTGGATTTATATTGCCAACCTTATATTTTTTTTTCCTTTGTGTTCCAGCCAAAATCAGCCAGCTTCAAACCCAGGCACTGGAAGCTGCTCAAAAGAAACAAGAAGCAGCCACTACAATCACGGCAACTGTTAATAACTCGGCTTCTGTGACCAGTCCTGCTGCTGCTGCTGCTGCTGCTTCAGAATCAGCGGCCACAGAGGCTGCCCAGTCTGCAGAAACCAGTTCATCAGATGAGGTTGGTGTTTTTACTTTTGATTGCATGGGAGCATGCAGGGTAGGTTTCAACTGTCAGGTTTAAATCAGTGTAGCTCTGCCACCACACATAGCTTTTTCCAAGGCTGGCTAACTCACTCTTGAAAAAAAAAAAAAGAAGTGTCACAAAGCAAGCCAGACCATCTAAAAACATCGGGGAAAAAAGAAACTAGTAATAAGTGGTTATGACTTGGCAGCTGATCCTTCGACGTCCCAGGCATAAAAGAATTAGGCTGCGGTGAGAGCACCAGACTATCCTCTTTTTGTTTCACTCAGAGATTAAGAAAAAAACATAAATGAATGAAAGACAATTCAATGCCCCCTCCTTCCCTCCCCGATAACTACTCCCCAACCCCCCAAGCATGAAAGCCATGTAGCAGAATAGCTAGCTAGAGTCCACTGTGGACAGTGTATACTATTTTCACTACCAGATTGACAGATAACAACAAATTTGTGTCATAAACTATCAGTGAAAAAATTTTAGGGTTTCCAGAACAAAGACAGAAGATCACTTCTAAAAAATTATTCCACAGCAGGGGTTGGTATTCTAGACTGTAATTCTCCTCCTGCCTCTGGCTGATGATTGTTTCTGAACTGCTGTGCCATAGCACTCACGCAGTAACTGCCTTTGACATGTGTGAAAAATTGACCTACCTTTCATGGTAGATGCATGCACAATCATTTCTACATGCTTTCCTCTTCAGTTTACAAGCTGTGTTTTTTTCTCAAAGATCAATTTTTGTTAAAAAACAAACAAACAAACAAACAAATAGTCTTTGTCCCCTGCAGAAGCTAACATTTGGGCAGAAATCTTGACTGGTTAAAGAAGCCATGACAAAGAATTTGGAGGTTTTATGCTTAAAAAGAGTGCTGAAAGGGAGCAAAGAAGAGTGATGAAGGAGTTTGCTGTCAGTTTGTGCCAATTGGGGTACAAAATTTGCTGTGATCAGTTGGATTTTAGTTGAATTCCTAATACGGTGTCAGTTTGTGCCAATTGGGGTACAAAATTTGCTGTGATCAGTTGGATTTTAGTTGAATTCCTATACGATGAGGAAGATGTAATCAATCCTGCTGTCAGCGCATATGATGCAGACTGGATGAAAGAATCGAAAAGTGAGTGGGCAGTTGACGTTTTACTGAAAGCAAATAAGTAAGAAGTGTTTGGTCATTTTTGGATGAAGCAGTCATGGGCTGGTTCATGACTGAAACGAGCAGGTTCTTTGATTTTCTACAGACATTCTCAGTGCTGTTATGCATTTGTCATTGCGTTGAATGAAGTACTGGTCCTTATAAAATCTCTGCATAACTGAATTGTATTTGAACACAGCAGTCATTTGGCTTTCTTTTTGTCTTTAGTTTTACCTATGTCTATGATAGTTTGTGTTCAACGTGGTAATTTTTTTATACCTTACCTATGGACCTGAACACCACAACCACTGGCAGCACCACTGCCAATACTTTCACACTAAGACTTGTCAAAGTTATGACACAAAGTTTACACAAGCACATAAAAACTGTGCATGGATCTTGGAAAAAAAAAAAAAGATTTTTTTTACAGTGCATTTTGTTGTCAGTGCTAGTTTTACTTGAAGCACAGGTATCAAGTATCACTAATATTACTTTGAGAAGAGTTGAGTGTGTACAAGTCCAGGGTAGGTTGGGTTATTGCTTTAAAATAATTCCTCCCACAGTGTTAATGTTTTAGACTCGAGGGATGTTTACTTGATAAAAATATTTTCATCTGATTTTTGTATGGCATTTATGTTGCACAAAGTGAGTTGTCTACTAGAGAGATGGTTGAAACAACTGTTTGTCCTGTGTCAGACCAGCCACCAGTGACCCAAGTTGTTTGACGAATAAAAGCATGTTGTCAGTAGGCAAATAACTGCAATTCATTGAACTTTGCGGTCATGGGACATAACAGTCTGTCCATGTCATCATTTTTTACGAGACTCTCACTGGCACATCCCCCCCCCCCCCCCCCTCCCCCAAAAGACTGATTTGTGATGCTGTAGACTGTTCTACACACTTGTTGAGGGGACTGTCAGTGTTCATCATGACCAGCATGGTGTTCCCACAGTTCCATGCAAGGCAAAATGAAGGTTGTTGTCTCAGTGCTCTCCACATCAAGTTGAATGTTTGAGTGATGTCGTTTTCATATGAAACATCATCTTTTATCTCTTTTTTTTTTTCTTCATGAGAAAAAAAATAACTTTTGATATTATTGTATTTGTCTGACCAGGGGGTTCATCCAGTCACAGAAAACCCTACCTCTTCAGAATGGAGACAGACAACATGGTCTGTGTTTATGTGCAAGGATATCACTTCAAGCCTTGCTAGGAGTAGTGTTATCTATTCTCATCTGTGTCTATAGTTCCACAAAATGGAATATGATAAATCATTATGTATATATGTTCGTGTTTTGTTGTCACATTTGAGATGTGTGTGTCTTCTTCAGGTGAAACTATTTATCATGGTTTGGGCTGACTTACTGTGGTTGTACAGTGACACGGTTGGGAGTAGGGGGTAGGGCCCTCTTTCCATTGATGGTGGTTCATTGAACTGCGGTTCAGCGATGGTGACTGGCTTATTAAATCAATTTGTCAGAGAACCATGTTTTTCTTGTGTAACCGCGGCTCATTGACCATTTTTGTTTGTTTTTGGCCCCCAGATTTATAAGTCTCCGTGCAAACATTTGAGTTTTAACTCTGTAGTTGGCAATCAGGATTAGCAATCCTGATTAGTTACTGGACAAGAATACCATTGCCTGCTTTGGTGCTCACACACTGTGCTACCAGCGAGACTACGATACAGCAGTGTCCCCGTTGGATCCTCTCCTACTTACTTCCTTTCCTTTGCCCTTCTGCCTACCCACAGCAGGTAATCAGAATGTATAAGGACTGAGCGACGACATGCGCTTTGGTTGTTTTGTAGCCTGAACCAGAAAAGGTGGAAGAGAAAAAAAACCAGTGGACAAGTCCCGACCTGTTTCCAGTACGCCTGTCCCCGGAACACCTTGGTAAGCACTTTGTCCCCATACATTTCTGCTCCTTTGAACACACACATGCATACACACATGCATGTACACTCACACACACACACACACACACACACACACACACACACACACACACACACATATTAATATGTGCATACTCAATCACACAGACACAAGGCACACACAGACACAGACATAGACACACACACATACACACACACACACACACACACACACACACACACACACACACAGATATTAATATGTGCATACTCAATCACACAGACACAGACACATAGGCACACACAGACACAGATACACACACACACACACACACACACACACACACACACACACACACACACACACACACACACACACACACTTACATGCATGCACACACACACACACACACACACACACACACACACACACATGTAAGTGAGCAGGCAAGCAGTTTGTGTGTGTGTGTTTGTTCTTTAGTTGAACTTGAAGCTCAAATGGTTTAGAAATTTTGTTTTTTTACATGTGTGTTCATGGTTCATAAAAAAAACCTGTGTGTTTGTGTGCAAGTGTACTCATGCCGGTTTCTGAGTGTTCTTCAAATGTGCCCTGTTGATTAAAGCACTGGAAGGAATAAGTTTGTGTACCAGTATGAGATACCAGTTTTGAAGTATGTTTTTTTATTCAGACCTGTTTTGGGTGTCATTTATTTCTTTTTTAGAAAAGAAATTGAAATCAACTGGATATCAAACTTCTGTACAGGTGTGTAGTATGGACTGGAGACGGGCGTGTGTTCTTCTACAATCCCAGTCAGCGCCTGTCGTTGTGGGAGAAACCAGAAGAGCTTCAGGGGAGGGCGGACGTCGACAAGATGATTCAGAGCAAAGCTGCAAGCTCCGAGGGTGAGAGGACCTTTAAGTTAGCAGTGACTTGTAGCAAAGCTGGCAACACTGAGGACGAGGTGTTGAAATTTGATTGTGACATTTTCTAGGAGCAAAGCTAATAGTGCCATACATAAAGTGGTATCAGTCTCTTTGCAGTAATGAAGAGCAAAGCTAGATCTGACGGGTAAAGTGATCAAATTCTGTGACTGCATGTACTCAGAATGAAACTGGCAACACCAACAACAGGGGGAAAGTAGCATCATTTTACTCTCTCCTACTAATTCAGAGTTAACTGCCAATTTTGAGGTTAAGGACCTAAAACTTGTGTTCATTGTGACTAAGCAAAGCTGTCATCATGAGCTAAAGAGTCAAAGTTCGCTGTTACGACCCAGAGCGAAGCCGCCCTTGTGAGGTTGGGAAGTGAAAATGTGTATTGGTCATAGTTCAAGAGTTAAGCTTTTGACTCTGAGGATAAGAGCTATAATTTGATACTCTCTTAAGGTTTGATACATTCACGGACTGGGGACTGAAACTTTATGTTTCATTTTTCTCAAAAGAAGCTGAATAAGGGAGAGAAGCCTTCCTGGTCAGAAATCCTCTGTACACTGGCTATTCAACATTTTAAACCAATCAGTGACGGGTCCAGAATGCAAGAATGCAACTGAACAGCCTTTTATAACACGTGAAGGAGGTAACCGTGAGTTCCATTGAGCATATACATCCTAGAAGATGGAAAGTGAATGCTCTGAGTTTAGAATGCACATGGATGTGCGCACACACACACACACACACATTCATAAAAAGAGTGAAAATGACCTTTGAATAATTCTTTGGAAATGACTCTCAGTGACACATGAGTGGAATGAGAGAAACATTTGTGATATGCCTGAGGCCCTGTATTTTCTCTCAGCGGTGATTTCGTCCTCTCAGTTGTTAAAAAGTTTTTCTTTCAGTCTCTCTAGAAATTGGCAGGTCAGGACAGTGCCAGTGAAAATACAGCTTGCTGGTACAACTTTACATATTTTTAGTGGAATCTAATGATTCAGACAGTCAACTGCAAAGTTTGATGTATCATATCAGAAAGTAATTATCCCGTCATTTCAAGATCCAGTCGACTAGGATCATGTCATGGTGGCATGTTGGGAATTTCAACAGCCTTTTTTTTTGTTTTTGTTTTGGTGATCTCCAACTGTCTTTACTCTGCAGACATTTCTTTTAATCGCTGCTATTTGGAATATGGAAGGGGTAATGTTGAGAAAGATTTTTAACAGCTTGACACTGTCTCTGGCATGACTTGTCAGACAGTTCATGGTTAGTGTGAGGAGAGAGCTGTTGCTCTGCTGTGCTAGATTTATCTTAATGCTGAATGATTAAGTAGTGGGGGAAAACAAGCACAGGGTAACAATTCTTCCATCATTATAGTAATGACTTGGGAAAAATTTGAACTTAAAAAAAAAAGGGGGGGAGGGGGGGGGGTTGAAAAATGAAAAAAATGGGAACATAAAATTAAGAAAATATATTATGAATATGAAAACCCTTCACTAGCTGCATGAGGGAACCATCGTAGTCTCTCTCAAAAGCAGATCCGTTTATATTGCCTGCTCCTAGGCCTTTCATCTGCTGGATCGGACTCATCAGGGAGACACGGCTGATTGTGTCTGTGCTCTTCGCGTCAAATAGAGACACACCACAGTCCATGATTGTGTGGGGTTTTCACCACCAAGGGTTCAAAACAGATTTATCTTAACACAGATTTGTCTCCGATCCCAGCTCAGCCTGATCTTAATTGATTTCTGGAAGTGTTGCTGAGTTCTGCCAGATGTGGAAAAGAGGAACACCTTGGTGTAGGAAAAATAGTAGTGTGACTTCAGTTGAGGACTGCAAGATTTGTGGAACAAGTCCTAAATTAAAAACAGACAATACATGTTGTGGTTGATAGAAGATCAGTCAAGAATGTTTAGGTAGTCTTCATTCGCATAATTTCTTTTGAACAGTATTAATAATAATGTTGAAAGGGAGATCCAGTTTGAAATTTATTGGGCCACTGCTCAAGTCAGACATCTTCCACACTCGGTGATATCATGATGAAACTAAAACTGAAACTGTGATTTGTGTCTTTGCTGAAAAATTGAAAACATTTAGAAGAGATAGCTTAAAGTGAACATTTCATAGAAGAACATATGTACAGTTTTTCATGTTTCTTTTGCATTACAGAAAAATAAAATAAAAAGTTCAGTTTGTTTTCTGTTACCATCAGCCTCTGTTATTGTTTTACAAGGCTGATTGAAGCCAGTGTCATATGAAAGATAGTTTTAGGTCCTGGACAAAAAAGATAGACTATGATGGTGATTATTTCTTCATTTTTCCATATATTCACTGTTTCTTATGTTTTAGAGTCGAAAAAGGATGACGATACAGATGAACCTCAGGCAAAGCGGAAAAAAAAAGTAAGTCTACCCCTTTTCTTATACTTACCTGTCAAGAAAAATGTCTTATTCTTACTTGGTTTGTAGCAACGCCTTATTATCATGATCCCAGAAAAGCAAACTTGGGAGGGCAGGGGAGCTAACTTTGTCTCAATCCCTTGATAGGACAGCCAAAGTGATTGCCCTTAATGAGTTCACAACATTGCATTTGGCGTCGTACTATACCATGTCAGACCATAGCATTAAACGGCTGTCAGTCAGCTCTGTCAGGCCGAAGTTTTGTGGCAAATGCAGGCATAAGATAGTCACGTGACGCCCACCCTACTTCCGATTACGGAAGATGCCGAAGATCGTGTACTGTCCGTCATTCTACTTCGGCCTGTCGCCCAAGCAAGATAAGTCTTGTGCTCTGTCTCGCCTATACTTTGCCTTTGTGTAAAGATTGCTGTGTTTGCACTCTGTACTCATTTATCTGTGGCTTCCGCTTATATCGTGACGTGTGAGGTTATCGGATGGGCTAGCATTCTAACCTTATTCGCTGAAATTTTCTCGCGATCGTGGTGCTCCCGGTTCTTGTCTATTTGCGTAACCGGTTCGAGGTTGATCGGCATTTTCCATCGCCACGTCCCTCGCGTTTTCTCGGCCTCCCTCCCTTTGTCCATCGGCCTTGCATTCTCACTCGCCTTTACGGCCTTTTGCCCCTAAATTCCGATTTCTAATCTTGCCGTTACTTGTATCACGATTTCCACTATCTCATCTGCGACGATCGCGGGTCGGTTTCGTCGCCATCTTGTTTTGCGCCAGTCTCCATTCCTTGTCGCACCAGCTTTCTAGCCCACGCAATTACACGTGGTTTGTCGTTCGGAAATTGCTTCCTACATTTGTTTACACCCCTCCCATTCATTGCCACATTTTTTCGATCGGCGTCGTGTGCGTGGCGATCGCATCGCCCTTCGGCATTGCTGTTACACGTGGCGTTACTCAGCACTTTTGGTTCACGCCACTGTCGTTGCCCACGCACGGTTTCGTTCATCGCTACTGCGTTTCTGTCACTGTGCGAGCTGGTTTACTTTTATATTTCCATTGTGTTATATTGTTATTGTGTGCGCACGGTCGATCGACCTGTATACCCTCCTCGATCGACCGTCGTGTGTTACGATCGTGTGCTCCGGTTTTCACAACCTCCCGCGCGACGATCGTGAGCCGGTCTCGTCGCCATCTTGTTTTGCGCCGGTCTCCCTCTCTTGTGCACCAACTTCTAACCCTCGGTATTTTACGTGGTTTTTTTTTCCCTGAATTTGCTTCCTCAATTGGTTTGCACCCCTTTTCTTTCAGTTGTCACAATTCTCGCTCGCCTTCGTGTCCTTAACGATCGCGATCGACCGGCGTCATTGTATTTACACGTGGCGTTACTCAGCACTTTGGGCCACGCCACGGTCGCTTCTCACGCACTGTTTCGCTCATTTCTGCTGCGCTTTGTGTCCCTGTACGGACTTGTTTACCTGTATATTCCATTGTGTGCGTTGTTTACATTTTTATTTTTATTGTGTGTGCGCACGATCGATCGGTCGACTTGGTTATCCTCCTCGATCGACCGTCGTGTCTCCCGTTTACGATCGTGTGCTCCGGTTTCGCTCGGCGCCATCGCCCAATATGGTGAAGGACTCGGCTGGGTCGAGCAATAACTCTGACGTTCAGAGTTCGCTCACATTCCCGGAGGACCCACGAGTTGGTTCCAACCCCGAGCAAACCGTCCTCTCCTTGGGAGAACGGCCGGCCGCGGTAGACGGAGACGTCCCTCCCGCGGAGGGGACGCGGGAGTCTCCCTCCTCTACCCAACCGACGGACGCACGACCGTTGCGTTCGAAAGCTAGAAGGCAACCGGCTGCGATTTCTAAGTGCCTTTCGTTCAACCTGCCCAGGAAATCTAAGGGCAAGGCCCCCCTTAAGGGACCCCGTCTAGCCAAGAAATCCGAGCGGGATTCCGCTTCTCCCCCAGCCACCCTGCCTTCTAGCTTTCCTGCGCATAGTCAGACATCCACTTACTATGCCGAGTCACGCGACCCCCGGCCCCCGGGGACCTTTGCCGGGCGCGGACAGGCACGGGTGACGGCCTTGGGCTGGAACCCCCACCCGTCACTCGCACTTATGGGACGCGCGGGTCCCACTTCTTCCCCCATCCGGACTCGCCGTCTCACGACGCTCTCCCCCACCGTGCACAGGTGCAGCCAACACCCCTGCACGAGGAGCGTCCAGTTATCTCCGGACGCAGTTTTATGGCCACGTCTTGGCACGACCATGCACATGTCCATAACTCTGGGCGTATGGGAACACCGAGTGCATCCACCGGTTGTGAACATACACAAGAGACGGCCGACCAACCCCGCTCGCCCGTCGCAGGTTCCCCTAGGGGTTCAGGACGTTCGGGGTCCGACCTACTCGGCCCCCATTTGGGCAACGTCCTCGGTCCCGTTCCTCCGGGGGAGGATCTACCAGCTGGACCACGGGTAACCTGTCCCATTCCACTGGGACCCGGCACGCTCCCGGGGGGAAACCACATACCAGGGTCGATTACTATTCCCCCCCTGCTGCCCAAGGTTACCCCGGTCCCCGGCGAGTCCCTGCACACAGTACTCTGGGCCGCCACAGCCCGCTTATCTCCCCGGGGACCAGTGGCTCTATGCCCCCGAGAGGGACCAGTGGCTCAATACACACACCCAACCTGAACAACAATTTGGTCGATTGTGGCACCCAACCTCGCAGACTTGGGTCGACCTGGGTCTCCCACCTCGGGCGCTGTCCGATCGGCAGTCGGGCTCTCCCACCCCAGCCCGTCTGCCGAGCATAGAGCCACGAGGGTCCCGCCATCCCCCCTCCCCCCGCCACCACCCTACCAGGGCGGGACCCTCGCTCACCCGCGCAGTTGCCCCCTGAGGAAGACCTCCCTTCCCAGGAACTTGACTCCCCACAGCCTGAGGACGACTACGATGAGGACTTCTTCTCATCCTTTATGACATCCACACCATTGAACGGTTTCGACCGGACTTCGTGTCGAGGGACGCCCCTCCCTCTGCCGATCTTGGCCTTCCCTGAGATCGTTGGGCTGCCCCCAGCCCAATACTCCAGACTCAGAATTGTCGCACCTCAGTCACTCACTTCGCTGTGGGAGAGTCCGGCAAAAAACGCCAGGGGTGCAGACGCCGTCCCACGCCGGGTCAAGACCTGCCCCCGGCACCCAATGCGGCCCCCTTCGGCGCCCTACTTGGGACCCACAGGAAGCACCCAGTTGCCTCCCTCTTTGCCGACAATCCGGTTACCAGGAGTGGGCCATCTCCCAATCAGATTGTCGCCTGATACCCAACCGGGCCCCCCCTACTTCGGCCACCATCCCCTTTAAGCGCTAAAGGACTGGGGACCCGAGTAGCCCGGATGGGCATCTTACACACCACTGCAGGGCATGCCTACCTTAGCATGCTCTTGCAGAGGGCGGAGGTACTCTGGCCTGGGGATGACGGCGCCGTCCCAGTGCCTTCGGATACAAACTCCGAACCACACCAGGACGAACCTCGCTTATTCAGCGACCCCTTTATGCGACACCTAGTTAACAGGATATCGCATCACTTGGCGGCTGCGGCGGACAGCGCAGCAACAAGCCATTTTAATTGTCTGCTAGTGGCTAGAGACGCGGTGCTTGCACGCTCCTCACTCTCCCCGGCACTCAGGGCATCCCTACGATGTGTCCCGGGCCAGGATCACTCGCTCTTTGGCGAGCACTCCACCTCGGCTATGTCTCTCTCTCGCTCGAGGAACGCAAGCAGGCGGCGTCCTTTGCCCCCCGGCCTCAGCCACGCCTTTCCAGGCCCCCAAGCGGCCACTTAACTCAGAGGCCTAAACCTAAACCTCGCCAAAATTTTTGGTTTGGCCAGCAAGCACGGCCCCGCCGGTGACTGGAGGACACTCCCGTAGTGCGCATGGAGCTGGCCCAACCTGCCCAGCAAGGCACCGGCCCACTCTTCCCCCTTCCCCCCATCTGGACCATCGGCTCCCTGGCGGGCAACCTCTCCCAGCCGCCTGCCAGTGGCGACGTATGGGCCTCAGCCCCTGGGTAGTGTCGGTTCTTCAGGACGGGTTTCGCCTACCGTGGGCTCACCGTCGTCCTCCCCTCATGCGCTCTCCTCCTCCGTCCCCCAGCGACCCCCCCACACCTGCCCAGGCGGACGCCCTTCGCCTGGAAGTCCTCGAACTCCTCAGAAAGGGGCCATCACCGAAGTTTTCCAGCCCAACCCGGGTTTTACTCCCACCTGTTCGTGATCCCCAAACCTTCGGTGGGATGGAGGCCCATCCTTGACCTTTCTCCCCTCAACAAGTTCCTCAGACATACCTAGTTCAAGATGGACACGCCCTCCCAGATCAGAGACTCCATCCATCACGTAGATTGGGCTACCTCCATAGATCTGAAAGATGCGTACTTCCAGATCCTTATTCACCCGGCGCACAGACGTTACCTCCGGTTTGTCTGGCAAGCTCGAGTGTTCCAGTTCAAAGCTCTCCCCTTTGGCCTCTCCCTGGCACCCTTCCTCTTCACGAAGGCGTTCCGATCTCTCTCCCAACACAGTCCCTCGAACTATACACAGACGCCTCCAACTCGGGCTGGGGGGCCCACTTGGGGGACAGTCATGCCTCGGGGATGTGGGACGCACAGATGGCTCGCCTCCACATCAACATATTAGAATTGGAAGCGGTCAGGCTGGCCCTCCTCCACTTCCAACATCTATCTCTCACCGACTGGTTCTCCTCCTCACGGACAACACGTCGGTAGCCCATTACATCAACAAAGGGGGGGGGGGGGCTCACTCCATCGGCCTCTCTCTACGGACAGAGGCCCTCCTTCGCTGGTGCCACGCACGGGGAGCCACCCTCCGTGCGAGACACATAGCGGGGACACGCAACATCCTGGCAGACACTCTCAGCCGGTCAGGGACCCTTCTGCACACAGAGTGGACCCTGAACAAGCTGACACTAACCACCGTCTGGGAACACTGGTTCAAGCCCATGGTCGACCTATTTGCGACCCGGTACAACCATCGACTCCCCATGTATGTCTCTCCACTCCCGGACCCCCGAGCGTACGCGGTCGATGCGCTCTCCCTCCCCTGGACGGGACTCCTCGCCTACGCCTTTCCCCCCTTCCCCATACTTCACAAAGTGATCAGGAAGGCCAGGCTGGAGAGACCCAAACTCATCCTCATAACCCCGTGGTGGCCGACTCAGTTGTGGTTCCCGGACCTCAGGTCCCTCACTCACGTTCCCCCTCTCCAGCTAGCCCCTTGGTGGGACTTACTCAGACAACCTCGCTCGGGCCTCCCTCACTCCAATCCCCAGATGCTTCGCCTACACGCTTGGCTTCTATGCCAGCCAAATTGCGACCACCGCGATGAGAGAGATGGGTCACGTGGTGCACGGCTAACTCGGTCCCCTACCTCCTCCCCTCCAACATCCACATAGGCAAGTTCCTATCCCACCAGATAGGCAATTTCCTATCCCACCTTTCATCCTCTCGAAAGCTCTCTGCTAGTTCCATTCGGGGCTACAGATCGGCCGTAGGCACCACCATCTGACAGCTGGGCGGCCCATCATTCGACAATAACTTTCTCCTTAGAGAACTATCTCGGGGGGGGGGCCCTACGGGAAGCTCAGTCCCCTAGGCGCGCTCCCATGTGGGACCTCCTTCTGGTTCTTGACTCCCTCAGAAACCCCCCTTTCGAGCCCCTCCGTGCTATTCCCTTTGTCGTTCTCCCCTTCAAGACCACCTTCCTTCTCTCCCTGGCCTCAGCCAGGAGGCGAAGTGGGATTCAGGTCCTCAGTTGTGACCCTCGGGACATCGCCTTTCTCAGAGACGGATCGGTCTCGCTTAAGTTCCTGCCTGAGTTCTTAGCGAAGAACCAGGAACCGGGCACGACCTCTCCTTCCCTGGTTATCCGCTCCCTAGCGGATATCTTAGGCAGCGAAGGCAGCGGGGACATGGACCTATGACCCTCTAGGTGCCTCAGATACTACTGGGAGCGTTCCCACCCCAGGCGTTCCTCTCAGAGAAGCATTCTATACTATCAAATCTGCCTATGCCCAGGCCCACAAAGACCTCCCAGCCCTTTCCCCTCGAGCCCACGAGGTCAGAGCGTTGGCCATGTCCACAGCGTTCCAGCACTCTGTCCCCGTGTGCCATCTCCTGGAGGCAGCCTACTGGCGTTCGGAGAACCCTTTCATAAACTTTTATCTAAGGGACATCCGCATGACCAGGGCTGATGGTTCTAAGGGGTTTTCATTTGTGGCGGCCAATGCAGCCATAACAGTTACCCCAGGAACCATTAGGGCGCTCGGCCCTCCTCCTATTCCTTTAAATTCTGCTATGGTCTGACATGGTATAGTATACGACGCCAAAATGGGGAGTTTGTATTATACTCCCTGTTTGGCTAAGTATACTTACCATGTCAGACTCTAATGCCCCCCCGCCCTACCTTCCCCGCTAGCGCCAAGGTTCCCTGGGGTTGCCTTGCGCGCAGGCCTCGTTGAATGACGGACAGTACACGATCTTCGGCATCTTCCGTAATCGGAAGTAGGGTGGGCGTCACGTGACTATCTTATGCCTGCATTTGCCACAAAACTTCGGCCTGACAGAGCTGACTGACAGCCGTTTAATGCTATGGTCTGACATGGTAAGTATACTTAGCCAAACAGGGAGTATAATACAAACTCCCCATTTATGCTTGAACAAACTAAGTTTTCTCCTTTTCCCAAGTGGAGGAACATGCCTCTCCCATTTTTCGAACTTAGTTTTTGTTCATTATGGGTCCCCAGTTGTTTAAGTTTGCTTTCCCCCTGGAGGTAAAACTTCTCATGCTATGGTTTCCCAGGACGGAATATCGGCTGAAAATTCACGAAAGTTGTGTTGTATCGAGGCTTCATAGGAACGGCAGTTGTCACTTTATCATTCATCTTGGTGTCTTCAAAGTCAGCTTCAAAACATGTTATTTTTACAGCATCGTTATTTTTACAGCATCGTTATTTTTACAGCATCTCAGATTTAAGCCTCCTGTCACAAATGGTGCGTTCTTGGCAATTCGCCTTTTCTTTTTTGTCTGTAATGCAGCTCCTGCAGACTTTGAATTGTGGAAAAGAGCAGAGTTTGGACAGTGAGCGAGCTACAGTAGACATGCCCGACGAGGAAGTGAAGGCAGCATTTGTATTATGTAGAACTGTTTTGACAAGTGACTGTAGTCTTTTTTGTGCATATCTTCAGTGTTGTAGCAGTGTTCAATCAGAAGAAGTATTTCTGCTATCAGCTTACCAGGGTGAAAGCGACATTGCGAAGAACTGAAATAGGCTGCATACTGAATGGCATATAGTGTGCAAATTAAAAAATAACTACAGTTAGTAATTGAATATAAAGAACTGAAATAGGTAGTGATCCTACTCGTAAGTATGCAAGCAAGATTTAATGATTTGGAAAAGTCAGAATAGATGTCTTTTTTTTCATTTTTTGTTGTTTTTGTTTTTTTGCTTTTATAGTAGGAAAATTGTATAATTTTGTGTTAAATCAGGCAGTTTATTTTAACAAACAAAACAAAAGGCTGGAATTGACAATTCTGTGACTACAGTTTGTTGTAAATTTCCAGTCTTCGTTGAATCTGCAGATACGCAATATGTTTATAAAAATATATAACAAGTTGACTTTCATTACACACATACGCACACACATAAATGCATGTACACATGCACACGTGTGTATTGATCTAAGTACTTTTGTTCTGAAGTTACAGCCATTTCAGAAATGTCGTTATCAAAACTGCTTGATTAGAAAAACTGAAAATATGCTGTTTTGTCTGATTTAATGGCAGTGGAATCAGCCAGCAGATGTATGAGAAAAAATAAAAGTGGTCTCTAACTGCTTACGTGTATAAAGTGTCAAGGATTTTTGTTGTTGTTTTTTTATTTTGCCATAGATGAGTAGCACTTAATTTGCAAAGGTTCAGAGATGCTATATTTTCGTCTTTGTAAAGAGTATCCTGTTTGTTAATATTTTAGATTAAAGTATCCAAGAAAGCTTACCGGATATTATCCAGAGAGGTGGTGTGATTTCTTACCATGTAGAATTCCTCTCTAACTTGTGAGTTTGAGGATTCTGCTGAGATTTTGAAAATTTGACAGGACTTATCTTATTGAATAAAGAGCGAAAACCCTTTTCTTACATAATTACCTGTACAAAAAGTTAAAAAGTTCTTCATTGTTGCTTGATGATTGTTTTAAACAGGCATGGCTGACTTTTGAAATAATCACAAGTTTCCACTTCAGATTATCAGTGATATCTTTTTTTTCTTTTAGGGGAGTCGGGTGGGTTGGTTGGGGGGAGGTAGGGAACACAGTGTAAAGTTGGGACAGCTGCTGCTGATAGTTTGAAGTAGCAATAAGTTTACTTGAACAGAGGTAGGAACATGGTGTAAAGTTAGAGCAGCTGCTGCAGATAGTTTGAAGTAGCAATAAGTTTACTTGATCAGAGGTAGGGAACATGGTGTAAAAGTTAGAGCAGCTGCTGCAGATAGTTTGAAGTAGCAATAAGTTTACTTGATCAGAATTCCTTCCCACACCCCTCTTACTCATCAGGCAAGCACTTATGCAGTCACATCAGAGCAAACGCATGAATTTACATGTATAACACTTATGCTTTCAGACTTGTGCACACACGTGCACCAGTATTCAGGTGCACGCACTTGCATTTACTTCTTGTGCACCTTCTTTTGCCTACAGTTTGATAGAGATTTACATAACGCATTCATACACACGAACAGTGAGTGGTACATCAAGACTCCAAACTGTTTTATCCTGTAACCCTTTTTCTGGCATGAAAGATATTTATCAGTACTTGGAGATGCAGAAATCTCATAAATGCACAGCAGCAAACCTTTAATCATAGTTGTAACTACTAGACTTGTCCAAAAATCTGTTTTCCCTTTACAGTTGATGTCAGTATTTGATGCACCATTTACTGCTCTGATGAAGTTCATTGCACTCACCTTGTTTATAACACAGGCTGGAGGAGGAGACGAAGGAGGACAAAAAGGAGTCGGTGAAGCAGATCGACAACAGCAAGGAGGCGGCCATGGAGGCAGAGGTGCAGGCAGCCCGCAACGTGCTGTTGTCCCGCTGGAGCTCCGCATGAAGCAGTTTCGAGACATGCTTGCCGAGAAGGAGGTAAAGTGTGGAGATGATGGTGGGGTCTATTATTTTTCAAAAGTGAATGTCTGCGTTGGGTTGTTTTATGTTCAGCAGTTATTTTCGCTCCCAGGTGGTGGTGGTTTGTATTTATGGGATCATGATATTTCATAGTGTATATACAGATTCTGTGAGGGCTGTAAACTTGTGTTGATTTTTCATCCCCTTGTGGATTTATATCTATGGGTGTTTTTGATGAAAGTGTGTGTGTGTGTGTGTGTGTGTGTGTGTGCGCGCAGCAGTCAGTTTACTTGTTCAGATCCAGGGTCAGTGAAGACGTGGTAAGTTTTCTCTTTACCCTTGTTGCAGGTATCAGCATTTTCCACCTGGGAGAAAGAACTCCACAAGATAGTGTTTGACCCACGGTACCTGCTGCTGACTTCAAAGGAGCGTAAGCAGGTATTTGAGCAGTATGTGAAGGAGCGCGCGGGAGGAGGAGCGGCGGGAGAAGCATCGCAAGCTGAAGGAGAGGAAAGAGACTTACCGGCAGCTGTTGGAAGAAGCTAAGCTGCATGGCAAGTGAGTCAGGACTGATCTCTCTGTTTTCCATTGTACTAATATTATTTTCATATGTTGTTAACCTTTTTTTTTTTTTTTTTTGGGGGGGGGGTCAGCTTTAATCATAAAAGCTGATAATGCAGGACAGCATGTTTGTGTGCACGCGCACACAGACACAGACACGCATGCACACACAGACACACACACACTCACATACACACACATACACATTATGCGCTCTTGCTTTCAGTAAAACTGAAAGTGTGTGTGTTCACGTGTGCTAGTACATAAGTATCAGAGTTTTGCTTCGTATTTGAATATGATGGCTTGTGTGAATGTGACTTTTTTGTTTCTTTCTTTGCTTCTTTCCCAAATGCAAACAAATAATTACCAGATGATTGCCAGTGACGTGTGTGTGTGTGTGTGTGGGTGCAGCTCCAAATCCCCTCCCCTTCTTTTACACACCTGCATATTTCACATGGTTCTTGGAAATATGTGTGATATGAAAATTGGTGATAATTTTTTGTAACCAACTCACACTTTCACTTCATTCTACACTCTTGAAAGCAAAGAGCGGCCAAGGCTTAATTGTTGACTGACTGCCTGTGGGGCAAGTGCATCACGCTGATCAGCCGCAGTGGCGGAGTGGTTAGCATTGCAAACTCCTGACTGGGAGGCTGTGGGTTTGATTCCCATCAGAGCCATTTGTTTGTGGGATTTTTCTGCCCTGACTGGCTCCTGCACACAGTTTTAGTGTGCTACGAGCTTAGTTGGGAAGACTGGGACCACACGGTCGAGTTTCATCCCATTAACGGATTTGTCTCGGAGAATGTCACTCAAATTTCCTGGCCAGCACTGCAGGTGTTGTATCTCTCAGGCCTGGTTGACAGTGGGATATAGTATGAATGTAAGCATGGAGCACAGCCCTGTCATGCAGTTGCAGACTGGAAAGGAAATCTGTATCATCTTCATCATTCTCATCCTCATCCATCATCAGCATTGAAAAAAGTCTCAAATTCTGTGGCCCTTCATGCCCTGCTCTCATGGTGACCTCAGTTTTTTTATATCCTCACTATGTCTGTGGCCTTGGTTTGATACTGTCGGGGTTACTGTTATTGGCAAATTCATGGGTGCTGTCGTTGGACAGACTTGGTGGTGGCACCCTCAGAAGGAGAATGCTCTTATGCAATTTCCGTGAATAAGCAATCATGAGTAGGAGGCTTAGGAAGTGGTGTCCTGCATATTTTGGATCAGAACAAGCACCACAGAAGACCACCAAAGTGACTTGGCAGCAGTGCAGTGTCTCCTCAGGTGGGTTGCCTCTCAACGACTTGACATCGGCTGCTCGCTGTGGATTGCAGATGTCAGGGCTGCTGCAGGACTGGCCGGGCTGTAGCTGTGCACAGGGTTTGTAATGAGTGGCATGGGTGCAGTGTCACTGAGGTAGCACAGAAGATGAGACCAAAAAAAAAAAAAAAAAAAAAGGTGTGCCACTGTGTTGGGCAAATGAAGTTAATTCTGAAGTTGGTCAATCAATGTATTGCTGTGTTGGGGCATGTGAAGTTTATTCTGAAGTTGATCAATCAATGTATTGCTGTGTGGGCATGTGAAGTTAATTCTGAAGTTGATCAATCAGTGCATCGCTGTTTGGGGCAGATGAAGTAATTCTGAATTTGCTCGATCAGGCATGTGAAAGTTTTTATGACCAACTTTTTTTCCCCCATTCCGTGTCCCCTATGACAATGCAAAAGCAATCAGAAAGTTAAGGGTAGATGACTGTTTCAAGTCTCGAGTCCAACAGGCTCAGGTGTGTGGAGACAAACAGTTATGCTGCAGTTCTAGGGCAACTTGCCACTGGTTACTGTCTTTAGAAAGCCCATGGTAATTGAAAATAAACCTGCTAGATCCAGCTGAATTGATATGAGGCTGTTTTGAACTCTTCTGTCTTGTGCCTGACGTCTGGTTGGGCGCACACAAATACATATGGCCGTCAGTATCCAACCTCTAATTGTGATTAAACTCCTGCATATTCGGTCCTTATTCCACCACTAGATTATAAGATATACGTTTTGGTGTCAAGTTTAATTTGGGATCAATACTTAATTTTTTTTCCTTCTAATTTTGAACAATTAAAAAAAAAAAAAAAAATCATTGATGCCTTGTTGTTTTTTCCCCCAGGTCCTCCTTCAGTGATTTTGCTGCCAAGTATGGTAAAGATGACAGGTTCAAGGGCATTGAAAAGATGAGGGAGAGAGAGTCTCTTTTCACTGATTTTGTTGCTGATCAGCGCAGGCGGGAGAAGAAGGAGGAAAAGTCCAGCCAGCGAGAAAAGGTAAGTGGCTAGGTGGATTCTGATAAGAAAGACTTGAAAATGTGGAAGATTTTCTCACTTTTTCATAACAGGCCACAAGAGTTTTCACTGCGGGTGACTCACCGCATGGTGACGTGTTGCAAGAACACTAGGGTTAAGCTCTTAGTTAGAACACCATGCAAAAACGATAACAGCAGTCGTTCTAGAAGTATCTGTGACCAGAAGTTTCCAGACTATTCCAAATGATTTCAGAATGCACTTTAATGGTTTTTTTTACTCTTACATCCACATGTGTGGATTTTCCAGAAACAAGGTACTCTAAAGCTTTGTGCAAGCAGTCGCTTTAGCTCTTACCAAGCATGAAGGTGTATCAAAGATAGATAAAGTTTTGTTGGTTTACAGGGTTTCATTCGTCAGCCCATCAGTGGTACTTTTGTTACACCAAATCTTAAAAAGTTTATATAATAAATCCACGAACCATGAACGAATGAATCACAAGACACCCGCAACAATTTTCCTAATCTATGTGCAATGTGTTGAAGGGAAAGCAAAACCTGCATACACTTACGTGAGCAACATTGCCTGCGGAGACATGTTTGCATGTTGCGAAAAAGTTTAGACATGTGACATGAATAGCAAACCAGTAAAGATTGATAGCATTTTCAGCTTTGAAGAGTGTCCAGCCCAGGCCCCATTTCATGCACCAAAGAAATGCGGTCTGCTGAAAACAGAGTGGTGCGACATCATATGTGCTGCTTGAGCGGTAGGACATGACTTACAACAAGGTTTAGCCCAACAACAACAAAAAAAAGAAAGAAAAAAAAGGAATTCATTGACGAGAGTTCCGCAGAGTTCAGCTGATGATTGTGAAAATTGCATAAATGAACAGCCTTATGATGGAGAAACAGAACTACTCACAGTGCTTTTTTTTTCAAAGTTGACAATTTTCAACTGTATCAAATAAGTATTCTGACTTGTGAATTATATATGTTACCAAAAATGCTAAAAGTTATGTCATTGTTCAAAAACAAAATCACGAGCAGCTTCAAGTTTTAAAAAAAAAAACTGATATATATAAAAAAAAGAAAACAAACTCAAAAGGCCAAATAGGGAAACTGAGTCAGTTTGAATGCTGTAACTACAGTGTGAAAATTGACACTAACACCCTCCCCACCCCCCCCACCCCCCCCCCCCCCCCCCCAGCTAGATATCTGTGACAGTGTTAAAGCAGCAACATTATTTAAGATATAAACATAATTGATTGCAATAAATGTCGAAAGAGTTTCGGTAGTTGCACAAATTTATCATTTAATGCTTTTTCCCTTTCGTTTTACAATTCATAATTGTATACTTCGCATGGACATTAAGCACACACATGTGCCTTAGCACGACACCCTTAACTGGAATTACATTTTGGAGACAAAACATTCACCATGTTTTCAATAGATCTAGTTGCAAAGTGAAACGACTGCAGGCGGAAATGTAAACAAGTCTTAAATAAATGTCAGCCAACCGCCCAGAGAAACGTGGACAAACGAGTCACAAGACAAACCACAACACATTTCGACCTCTTAGGTCTTCTTCAGGTGCAACAAAAATGAAACAAATAATGAAAATGCACTTAGCTTGATCGCTTCTGTGTTCAGCGCAAGGAAGACATTCAACGTCTTCTTCCTTGCGCTGAACACAGAAGCGATCAAAGCTAAGTGCATTTTCATTATTTGTTTCATTTTTATTGCACCTGAAGAAGACCTAAGAGGTCGAAACGCGTTGTGGTTTGTCTTGTGACTCGTTTGTCCACGTTTCTCTGGGCGGTTCGCTGACATTTATTTAAGCTATGTTTTCAATAACCAGACATGAGCTTCTCTGACTGTTGCTTTGCAAGCAAATTTTTTTTAATGCCATTTCCCAACGGCTCCTTTAGTCTCTGTTCCGAACTGTGCATGTGTCAACATCTGCCGTTTGATCAATAGAAGAGTGTAGTCAGATAGCAGAAATTGCACATGCAGATCCTGGTCTAGGGAGTGACAAGTTGACCAGTGGTTGTGGTCAGGCAAGTGCGTCACATAATCAGCGTGTAAGCACTGACCAAAGTATTCACCTCGGCCTTCTTGAAGCTCTGGAACTCTGCTGGATGGTTACATTTGGATATCTGAAAACTGAAAACTCTTCACTTGGATGTGTTTACTGCAAATTTTCACATCAACTTTTCTGTTAAGAAATGAAAGAAAGAGAGAGAGTGTGTGTGTGTGTGTGTGTTTTTTTTTTTTTTTTTTTTTTTTTTCTTCTGTTTTGAGGGAAAGGAAGTGTATTTTCAAACTTAAGAACACTGCAGAGTAACTGGCTTATGTGCAGAGTGAGAGGCCATCTCTGATTTTCATGTTGAACAATCAAGGAAAATGGGAGATGGCCTCATATGGTTCAAAATTAATCAGCTGTGTTTGATCTCTGACAGGACAACAGGTGAGTATGTAGCAGAAGTTGATATTAGATTTATTATGGAAAAGAATCGCTACTCATACATGAAAGTTTAAGAGTGTATTTATTTACTTATTCATTTCTTTATGTAGGTGAATTGCCCATTTTGTGCAGGTGAACTTACATGCATTATTGAATGCATGATAATTGCACATCTGTTCTTTCTGACTTGCATGTGTAACAAAGTGAGTCCATGCAATCACCCAAGTTTAGTTCTTTTTACATGTGCTTGCATTTGTTTGTGTAGGTGTGTCCCTGGGCATTAAAAAAAAAATTACCAATTGCAAGTGATAGCATAATGAAACTTTGACGAAGAGTAAATGTTTATCTTTCCAGCCCATCCCTAATAAAAAGCAGTTACCAAATATTGAAGGCTCTGAAGATGTTATTAATGTTTTCAGCATTGAAACAAAATTAAGATAGACCACGTGTAGATATGTTTTGCCACATATAGAAAAGATAAAGATGAGACATGCAGAGATATGAGACATATTAATCATAGTGAAACATGCAGGTGAAGCAGTGCTATGAAGGCAGCAAATAAAACAGTCTTTGATAAATTCTTCTTCCTAAAAAAACTGGTGGTTCACTCAAAAACGAGTAGGTCACCAACACACAATATAGATAAATATAGAGAAGTAAGACCATATGGGTCCATTGATATAGTGATTCGTGCAGGTGAAGCAGTATGGATGCAGCATAGAAAACAATCTTTGATGGAAATCATAATGATAGTGTTTATATGGCATTTCATCATTTGCAAAAAATGAAGAGCTCAGAGAGCGCAGACAAGGAGAAAAAGGTTTGAAACCTAGCTTAAAAAGAGTCCAGTGTTGTTCTCTCTGAAGAGGAATAGGAAGCTCATTCCATGCGTGTGGACAGGAGACTAAAAAAGCGGCAGCTGACAATTGAATGTTTTAAGTAAGGAATATGAGAGGAGATGGACCTGACGCAAAGATAGAGAAGTGGATCTGTTGTAGAGGTGAAGACAGTCACAAAGATAGGCAGAAGTAGAGTTGTAAAAGGACTTACAGCAAAGAGTATTTATTCTAGACGTTATTCTGAGACCAAAGTCAGTTTTATGGGCCAGTTGTAAGCTATGACTTACCCAAACCTGGTGCTGCAACACACATTGACAGCCAAGAAGAATTGGGCTGTAGTCAGCAAACCTGGTGCTGCAACACACATTGACAGCCAAGAAGAATTGGGCTGTAGTCGCCAAAGGGTCCCTCCACTACTACAACAATTCTACTATTTTGGCAAAGAAGGTGCACTCAGGAATGTAAGCTCACCATGGTTGCATAGCCCTTAAGTTAAAAACTTGGTTCACAGTAAAGACTGGCCTGAAAGTAGATGGGGCACTGGAATGAAGAAAGCAAGCAAAGAAAGTTGACATGACTTCCTTTCACCAATCCTAGGTTCAGCGATATGGAAGTTGGTCTAGACTTTCCTAAAGATGTGTCCATTCTTTGCAGGAATTCTGACTGATCGTTTAATCTTTATTTTATCTGAATCGGACTCTTCCCTCAAGAACTGTCTGCCACTATCATCTGCTGAGCTGGCCATTTTGAATATTCAGACGTTCAATATTTTGTTCTTTTTAATTTCTATTCAAAATGCTGCGATGACAACAGACCTGAAAGAACATGATAGCAAATTATTTATGATTTAAGAACTGATCTCATTACCTTGAACATGAGCAAATTAGATTAAAGGATGTTTAATCAGGAACAGTTGGAAGGCTTAGCATGTGTGACCAGAGATTTACAAGATAAGGTGAATATGGAGCCTGTGTGTCTCATATATAAATATTTCTTTTGAGTAAAGTGAAACGTAATTACTCTTTTTTTTTTTTTTAAATACTCCTTTTGGGATCACTTCTCAAATATGACGTTTTTTTTCTGTTCTCAAATATGACGTTTTTTTTTTTTCTGTTGAATGTATTGATCACATGCAAGTTAAAAGGAAAAGTTGCCTCTGTTGCTATATTTTCTGTTCTAATTATTTATGAGGAACATAAAGAGTGAAGACATGTTGATCTGGAGAAAGATGGTACGTTTGAAAAAAAAAATTGAATGAAGAATGTTACAGTCCTGCTTACACATGTGTGTGTGTGTGTGCGCGCGCGCGCACACACACACACACACACACACACACACACACACACACACACACACACACACACACACATATTAACACATACACATATTAAAAGAGATGCGATCTTTGATTTTTCACACTGCATGTGATAATCAGACAAATAGCAGTGTTTCTAAAAATGAAGTCACATTCTGAAAGAGGAGCAGTAAAGAAGAACTGATGATATTTTAAAGTTGTCCTTTTCTTGCTTCTCTTGATTTGACCTTATAAGCAATAAAATGGGTCTTTTGTGATATAGTATACAGTGATAGTAACTCTGTTGAAAATGTTTTAACTTTTTTCTTTCATACTTGGCTGTCTGAACCGATGTCTTATTCATATTTGGCATTAATTACGCCATTGAACGTTAGGATGCTCAAACAACAACAACAGTAAAAATCAGCAGAGAAGGGCCTGAAATTCCATTCCTAGTTATGCCTCAACATTCTCTCTAGTTCTATAGCTGATCTCCCTTGATAGTACACAACCACTTACACTGAGTGAGTTTAACTTCTGTTCATTTCCTTTTCTTGGTGAGTGAAAAAGCACGCCATGTCTGCTTTGTTATTTTGTTGTTGTTTTCTTGGTTTGTTTGTTGTTCAAATGTATGTTTGTTTTTTATTTATCACAACAAGTGCCTGATTCCTTCCCAGTCAGACCAATGTCCTAGTTGATCAAGATGTCCGAAAAATTGGGAGAGATGGGAGCTAAGCTCAGTCCTTAACATTGCCTCAGTAATGCTCAATCTTCAACATTGCCTCAGTAATACTCAGACTTCTGGAGTGACTATCTGTAATTCACACGCCACTTTGTTGGTCAGTGTGGTGGCCTCCAGACCCTATTATGTTCATCGCCTGTGTTCGCTGTGGCATGTGTTTTTTCCGCCTCTTCTCAGGCTACTTCTGTGACTCCGATCTCATCTTGGATCTGCATGCAGTTTTATCTGAAGGTACTTTTAAGACAGACATTCACAAAGCCTGTTTGTCATGTACTTGCCATTCCCTTTCCAGTTGTGTGATGTTTAAGTGTCATGGGGCAAACTTGCATGGCATTCGGCAGTGGACTTTGACCATTGTGCTAATGGCCATCCTTTTCAGACATGCAAAGTACTTTGATCTTGAACTAGGTTTGTCTACTGACTTTATCTGCCAGACTTTTCATCTTCGTGTTCCTGTCCACTGAGCACGAGAAAGTGGTTAAGGATGAAGAGCAATCATGTTCCAGCCAGTATCTTTTCCAGAACCAGTGAAAGCATTAAGGTAGGCTAGGCATCAGGATTGAGCGGGTTTTTAAACACTGCTTTCTGTTCAGATCTTGAAAGTGACAAATTGGAATCTAATGGCATTATATTTTTCTTTGTCATCCTAGAGTGTACTGATTTTGAAAAAGCTTTGATGTATGACAGAAAGAACTGTTTGTACAAGAAGGGGCACAAAAGGAAACCTTTCCAGATAACCCCTACCAGGGGCCGTTTATTTCATCAATATGAAAATAAGTACTGTACAAACCATCATTCGGAAGATTAATTTTGTTAGTTTAGGGTGGTTGTGGTTATTAAACCAGAAGCAAGAAACAAATCCAGCCACTTGCAACCTCAGCTGGCCAGGATTTTTTTTTTTTTTTAACAAATGCTAACAAATCATTCTGTGAAAAGTTTCCAAGACACAGATACAGGACAACTGTTCAAGAAGTATTTTCAGGATTAAGAATGCATTCGCATGTGTTGAAATATGTGATTTTTATTACTGCAAGTTATCATTTTCAACACAGAAGAAAAAGGAAACTGTTTGGCCTTTGGCCTTACCTGACTGACCCCCATCAGGGGCCATGCTCCCTCAGCCCCATTCCAGACTACCAGCCAGTTTCTTTCAGTCATTTATACATTTCCGAATCTTATCTATGGTCCCATACTGCAACAGGATCAGTCTGCACACGCACAGTGGCAGCTCAAGTCGTCTGAAGGTGAGCTTCTTCATCTGCCCTACTTTTGAATCACTGAGCATTTGTTTGGACGGATACGTGCAAGAAGAAATAATTTCCAATCAAGATAAGGTTTTAGAAATACTTGTCTAACCACAAAGACTCTCTCCGTCTCTCCATTTTTGATGGTAAAGTTTGGAACTGAACGTGAATTCATACAGTGGAAATGGTGTGTACAATTAATTGAGATTGGCCAGAATGGAGGAATAGAGAGGCATGTTGGGAAATGGGATCTGTCTCGCTCTGGGTGTGTGAGTGTGTGTGTGTGTGTGTGTACATGTGTGTGTGGTGTGTGCGTACGTGTGTGAGTGTGTGTGTGTGTGTGTGTGTGTGTGTGTGTGTGTGTGTGTGTGTGTGTGTGTGTGTGTGCAAAGTGCATGCTTGTTTGTGGGCATGTGGGTGCTTGCACACATGTGCTAGAGAGGAGAGTGAACAAGTGAGTGTGTTAGAGAGAGAGAGAGAGAGATTTTTTTACAACAAAAACCCATGAAAGGAAAGCAGTCTGGCTACTGAAAATCATGGTGTTGCAATAACCGTGAATATTAAACATCTGTGGGCGAAAAAAATTACTGATCGAGGCCAGATACTGTTTTTCTGTATCGTTTGAAGTGGAAAACTGGATATGTGTAATCAACACCATAACTTGTGAGTTTTTTCACTTTCAGTGTTTAAATAGATACATAATCTCCCCTCTCCTCCCCTCCCCACTCCACCCCATTAAGACTTGCATAATATTGCGCATTGGCTGTCTATCAAAATGGAGATAAACATGATGAGGGAATCATTATGACCTCTAAAAGCTCATCTGGTAAACCTGTTCTTATGCTTTTAACTTTAACTGAGATTAGTTGGTTTTGCACAACATGCATGTGCAGAAATGTGTACGCATACTTGCATTCAATTTCATCATGAAGAATATTTATTCCCTCACATGTGCACATGGATGCACGCACATGCTCGAGGGCACACACCTACAAGCATGTGTACATGCCCACACACTCACACACACACACACACACACACACACACACACACACACACACACACACACACACACACACACTGCTCCTCTTGTCATCATGATCATCAACACCAGCAGCATAACAACCTTATCATCATCATCCAAAGTAGGTACCAACTCAAAAGACAAGTTGGCCAGGAAGTTCATTTTCTGGGGGAAAAAAGACAGTGTATTCATATTCCATGAACAGTCTTTCTTTTACAAGTAAATGAAATGAATTGCACTGAATTATCAGCTACACTTGGGGGCTGGAATAGCCCAGTTGTATAGCGCCGGACTCATAATCGTGGTGATCCTGGTGTTGCGGGTTCAAATCTCTGCCTGGCCGGTACGTGGGGATTTTTTCCCTCGGAGTTAACAACATTGGTTCTTACTCCATTTCACAGTCCTTAGAATGAGACTATAAACTGAGGTTCTGTGTGTGAATGCACACAAGACATCTTGCACACATGTAAAATGCCATCACCAACTTTCAGAAGAGAAAGCCAGTTTGGCCGTTGGTATGGATGACACGTTACACATAGCATGCACCTTCCCCGAAGATGGAGTGTGGCTGCCTTAATGGCGGAGTAAAAACAGTCATACAAACAAAACACACTTCCTTTGTTGGGTAGATGGGATCAGTCCTTACCTGTCTATACAGGGAGTGTCCACAGGAGTAACAGCCTGCATACACGGAAAAAAAAGAGAAAAAAAAAAAAAGTAGCTACAAGGACTGTGCAAAGTTGCTTCTCTTTTCAGGGTGTCTTCAAGTAGATTCCCCATGCACATTACATCACATACACAGTTCATGGTCAAGGCCAACAAGAGACCCACTGCAATTCACCTATGTAAACCTGCCGATTCATTATGAAAAGCTTCTCCAATTTTCTAAACCCACAAAAATCTGCTGACATTGTAAATTGTGTTACACGTGGTTTGTGAATTTGAAAAACACAAGACTGTGCGAAAAGTTGGGTGGATATCTTTCACAACTTCAGCTATCAGAATTACTCAGATTTTCATTATTTTCAGTTGATATAGAAATTTTCAGTTCATCAGAAATTTCTTCATGTGTAAATTCATGTTTAAAGTTAGATGGAATTGTGCCATATGCCATTTTGAGTTTGTTAATTAACATGTGTCAAGTGTGTGTGAGTGAGTGCATTTTCCTCGTCACTCCATGAAGGCAGAGCCTCAGGTTGACATGGCAACGCAAGTTGCAGGGTAGTGACATCACATTGCATCCCAACATGGTGGCTTCCATTATTGTTCATTTCAGTTGCATGTAGTACACTTGACTCACAAGCACTGATAATCTATTGCCAATAGCTGTTCTTGTATGGTATGAATAAAGTAAGGCTGTGCCACCAGCCGTGAAAAGACATTGCTGGCGTTAGCTGTCTGGTATACTACATGCAGTCATATGTGCATGCACATATTTTGTAAAAAAAAAATTTCCTCCGGAGCTGTCTATCCTGCCCTGCATGTGCTTTGACGGCTAAGTTTTGTTCCTCTTTCTCTAATCTTTGATTGTTGCCTGTGCCTTGTCTGTTTGCACATGCATTCTGACAAGGGGAAAGAGTGCATTGCAAGACAAGGCGGCGAAGCTCATTTGAAAAGCATTAGTTTGTCTTATCCCATCAGCTCTGTTCTGTCCTCATCTTTGTCTCTCAAGCTGACAATGCACAAGCCCTGTCTCCAGCTCATCTCTTTTGTCTGCTGCTGTTTGTGTGTTTTCTCTTTACTCTGTACCTGTAGAGGTTTTGCCTACTTCTCGGTCTACGTAGACATTTGGTTTCTCTTGCCCTCTTCTGATGAAACCTGCCACTGGCAGACTCCCATGGTTCTTAGTATCGTCCAGGACATAAGGTTCTGCCTAAGTCTTCAGAACTTGGTGCTCTCCCCTTCACATTACTTCAGCTTCTGTGGCGTTCATTTGAACGCGGTGGCCTGCTAGGTCAGTGCTGACTTCAGAGTGCAGCACCAGGATCTTTGAACCTGTAGGCTTCTCCAGCATTCCAGTGCCCCAGCCAGTCTTCTGGACTCCCTCCTGGGTCTGATGGAGTCACTGTATCCCTTGATCCCACCGGGCTGCCAGCACAAGTACCACCTTACAGGAAAGGTGATTGCAGGATTTGGAAGAAGGGTAACCCTCCATCCTTGCAGTAGCATTCTGCACTCGTAAATCGGGGGTATTGTATGTGCAGTCAACTGGATTTTTTTTTTCTCAGACACATTTTGTTTGATAAACATACTGGCTGTGACTCGACATTGAATTCCGACTTGGCTTCCCCGCTGGCTCTGTTTTTTTTTTTTTCATCTTTTCCTCTGGCATCTCCTGCTTGAGTGTGGCTTCGAGATCTGATTGCCTGCAGTGTACCTGGCAGTTATTGCCAGCAATGTCATTTCAGTGGCTGCCAGCAAAATCTTTTTTTTTCCCCTTTTTTTTTTTTTCCTTAATTTATATGAGGAAAGAATAGTTAATTGCTTCAGATTATAAGCACTCATGGGTCACTTTAGTATGAATATTAAACGTCATATAGGAAAGGATTTCCATCACAGATGTTAGACCTTAATTTTGTGCACATACCAAATCAGGTTGGTTTGGAAGTTTCAAATACTAACTTCTTTCATATATGGCAATAGAGACCAAGTTGCCTTTTGAAAACTTGTTCCCTTCGACATGAGTTCATCAAGGCATAGAGACTGCATTTATGCATCAATATGCCAGACATGATCTACCGGCAAAGTCTGAATGACAGTGAAACCGCTGGATCTTGACTGTCAGAAATCCCCAAAAGAATGAATCTCTTCAAAGGGAGTAAGCCTTTGCTGGAAGGTAGATAGAAACAACGCCAAAAATGCTCAAGAAAGAAACAGGTCTATGTATGGAGGGAATCGTCATTTTTTTTTTTTGTTGTTGGTAATCTTCCTAGTTGTCCTGTGGTATTGTTCCCATCTTAACTCCCCTTGCACAGCCACACACAAGGTGGTCCTATCACAACACAACCACATGTATGTAGATCTTTTTCAAACACAGTTTGGAAATACCAACTGTAGCAATACAAACAACCGGGGGGAAACGAGAAAAGCTGTGTGGGCAATAGTTCACCCAGACCACACCTGACAGTATGTTGGCCAACATGTGGATCTTTTTCAAATACAGTTTGGAAATACCAACTGTAGCAATAGAAACAACCGGGGAAAAACGAAAAAAAAGCTGTGTGGGCAACATTCTTCCACCAGACTGCAAGTAACAATATGTTAGCCAATGAACAGACAAAGTCCCATAACCTTTGTGTTGTGAAATGATGTTCATACCAAAAAAAAAAGTTTGAGCCACAGACACACTTCATGAATACTCATATAGTCTCTCCATGGCAGTGATGAATAGAGTAAAGCATATGGTAAATGACCTTTCACTCCCAGTTGTGCTTAAAAAAAATGTTTTCATGAATGTATACAAAATGCCAGAGAAAATGTGAATAGTCTCATACAAAAATACTGTCCTAGAAATAAAAATAATGGACTGACAGTGGTAAAAAAATTGCTGCAACAGTTTGAATTTTCAGTGATAGAGCGCTTAAAACTGCTATATTTGAGATGCATGCAGATCTTTTCCAGTTCATGTGTAAATGGGTTTTCTATATACCAGAAGACACTATGAACATCATTTTTTTAAAAAGATACAAAAGACAAGCAGTGGCCTTGTTTGTTTGGAGGTGTCAAGAGAAAAAAGGACGAAATGGAAGGCAACTGATGAGGAGCAGGTAGAGGGCCAGTCTTACCAAGCAGGGAGATAGTAATTAGAAAGGTATGCCATATCTTTCTTGTAAAAGTGAAATCTGAATTTTGTTGTAATGGGCACATTTTATTTCTTTTCTTTTTTGACCGTAACTTTGTTGTTTTTTAAACATTGATATGTCAGTGTGAAATTTTGTGTACAATTTTATTATTATCGTGCGAGCTGTGAAATAAAATGACACAAAATGAAAATGTGCTAAATAAAATCAGAACTGCTCAGCCAACACTGCCATTAGTCAAGTTAAGATGAAACAAAAAAAAGAAAAAAAGAAAGCGTAGGATGTTAATCAGATGTCATGGGACATGTGAGTGAGATCAGTCGCATGTGAATGAGACACATGTGAACATCAAGTATAGGTTAAAGATACAAAAATGAGTAATCAATTGCTTGTAATGAGATAAAAATGGAGCACAGAAAAATAACTCTAAAGCACACCAAACATGTGTTTGCATTTAGCATTGTGTTAAAATATCGAGGCACTTGAGCTCATAGTGAAAAGTTTATGAGCAGCACAAGGTTATGAAATCATGCCACGGGAAAATATCATTTTTATTCCAGAAGTATTATGTTAACATACAAATTGATGAGACTGAAGCACTGAAGGTCTCAAATGACAAAAATGAAACCAGTTTTGTCCATTCTTCCCAAATTTAAAGAAGGAATGTTGAGTTCTTGTGCAAAGTAAATAATGATTTGGTGTCAGTATGTAGATGATTGTGCCACCAAATACTGGTCTGATCACACCAGGGTTCAGCAATGGGTAACCAAAGTGTGTACTATGTTCTTAACTATCTCGAACATGCATTTCCATTTTGTTGTTTTTGTGTGTTGTTTTTTTTTAATGATTCAATCCACAAGCACCAAGAAGATACCTTTTTCTAGCTTTCAGTCTTCCTCTAAAACTACAAGTCTGTTTGCACACACGTACACACACACACACACACACACACACACACACATACACACACACACACACACACACATGTTCTTCGATTTACTATATATAAAACAGCTCTTGATTTGTTTTATTTAATTACTTCCAGTCATATGAATGACTGCATTGGTTGCTTTTCAGTTATAAGTTATGTATGGTTATAGATTCTTGATTGATGCTGTGGTGTGTCCGATTGTAGGGAATATTAAAATGTGTTTTATACCTTTGTAAATTTACTTTGTATTGATTGATTAATGTGTGTATATTTTGAGTTATATGTGTTTATATTTTCAGAAATATGACATGACATTTGCATAGGTGAAATGTATATTTATGGAGTTTTAGGATCATATCTGGGGCAGAGATTTATAATGACAGTGTTCAACTTACAAAGCAGATTCAGATGTAGAGCAAGAATATTTCCTGTTTACCTTTGAACTTTTGAATCTAACATTCCTGCAGTTACCAAGTAACATTTTAAGAGCACTAAACAAAAGTTGATTGAAAAACTGAACATGTTAAATTCACTTACTTCTTTTTTTCAGGGCAGGAAAAAGTGTGTGATAGAACTGAATTGCCCTAAAGTTTGCATAAAATTTAGTATCAGATGTAGTTTGCTTTTTGAGTGTCTGTTTATGTACTGTTTATTTTTAAGAATGGCTGTGATAGTCACTTACGTTCATTCCATCAATTCAGAATTTTATCTGTAATACTGACACCAATCCCCCCACATCATCTCCATCTCACACACTGCCATGGAAGTTTGAAACAAGGGCAGACACACCTGTACTGTCTATGCAGCTTTCTGAGCTGTTGTTATGTATCTATTCAGCAGTACCTGGCCAACTAAACTCTTTTTCAGTCATGTTGAAAGGACAGTCACCTGTCATTTTCATACATAGTCATACTCGACATCAGCTCACAACTATTTAAGAACTTTTCAGAGGAGCATTGAGGCAAAAAAAAACTGTAGTCTTCACACAGTAAGTCTTTTATAGTTAGTGCTTCTCAAACAACTTTCATGAAAAAATAAAAATTAAATATAAAACCATGATGGACTGCTTAAGGTGGTCGGATTTGTCTTCACTTTCACCTATGCACATGTGTGTCTTTACTTAACTTCTTTGCATTTGTGTTCAACCTGAAAGTCATGAGTATCATTTAAATGATAATGAACTATGTTGCTGAAAATGGCAAATTTTCTAGTTCATGTACTGGTTTTATTCAGTTGTCACTTCATCTGTTTCTGTGTGATAAAACTGAGTACAATGTGTGTTTGTAAACTTTGCTGTTTATTTTGCAAGAGCAGGGAAATGAGAAAGATTCAAAGCTTTTGTGTGTGTATGTATGTTGTTGTTGATGAAGAAATGATATATTTAAAGATTCATTTTCAGAGTAAGAACTGCACTTCAAAGCTTATGTTTTCACTGTTATCAAAGAAAAGATAAGGGGGGAGGGAGATGAAGAAGTGGAACAGAAATTTTTTTGTTTGCTTGTTTTTAATCAGGAGTTTGTAAGGGTTATGTATATATATATATATATTTTTTTTTTTTTTTTCCTATATATATTCATCAATGTTGCTGATTTGTGTCCCTTGAAGAGAGAGCCAGTGTCAAGTAGTCGAGGAGGTTTTGAACATTGTGCTGTCAGTTGCGTACCATAGTGGGACTTGCTTCCCCTTATTCATCGCTGCACACGGCACAAAAAAGAATTTCACTGATCTGCCTGGTATATGATTGCTTTCTAATCTTGATATCAAATTATCATGTGTTTTTGTTGATGAAAATTGAAAACCATGTTATTGGCAGTAACGTGTTCAGTCTCCAACATGACAGATAAAAACCAAGTGTGTGATATATGGTTATTATCTGTGCTTCAGTGAGGAAATATTTGTTGACTTGTTAGGAGCCTGACTTGATTTTCTTTTCTTTCCTTTTATGTAAAGATAAATTCTTAGCTATTTCTTCCTCATTTTTTATATATATATATATACATATATATATATATATACAAATATGTATTTAGATTAAGCTGTAGGGAATAGACCTGTCTGCCTAGTATCTTTAAGCACTATAATTTTGGGGCTGCCAGGCAATTGGAAAAGGAAAAAAAATTATTCTGTGTAAATCAAGGCACCGTGTGTATTACTAGATGAATACTCACATATGCAGTCTAAATATGCAAAACCTTGTTTAGAATCAATGCTGTAACTTTTAATGCAGATCTAATTTTTCATCTTCATGCATCTACATTGATCCTTGAGACCAGACACATTGTTTGAGCTCTTGTGTTCAAACATGAATGCATTTGCCTTTAAAAGTCGTATACATGTTTAGAGTGCAAGCAGCTGTAAAGAAGTTAGCTTTACTAGTGTATCCTCTTTACAGACAGTGTATATCTGTTTTTTTTTCCCCATGGAAATTAGGCCTAAATACACGACAAATCACGACAGATACACACACTGTCTGATATGGTCCACAACACTTATACATACAGTCTGATATGGCTAGTACATTATGCAAAGAAGTTGTTTAGATCCAGATGGCAAGTGAAGGGTGTTAAGGATCTTGATGCAGTAGGCTTCATATACAGGAAAGTTAAATGCATCCTGTATATGACTGAATCTTTGGTTGGTTGGTTGGTTGGTTGGTTGGTTTTCTTTTCTTTTCCTTTTTTTTTTCTTTATCTTTCAAGATAATTAGGTGTTCTTTCCATAATTCAAAATATCTGGTAGCCCAGAAATTACAATATGTATAGTTCGGCAGTTTCTGGTATATTTTGAACCAAAAGCAAGGAGTTAGGTCAATTGTGACTTAACATCCCCCCCCCCCCCCCCCCCCCCCCACCATGACAGTCCAATAAGAAATGCCAGGGTAGAAATGATAAGACATGATTGGATGGTCCAGAGAGTTTCTCCACTTATCCCAGTTTGCCAGAATATTGGATTTTGTGTGTTTTGTTTTGAGGAATGGCTTAGGATTAAGTTATGGTATTGCTGGGCACAGGCATATGAATGTCTTTTTTGAATGAGACACACTCATGAGTCTGCAACTCGTGAATTAAAATATCTTGAATATGTAAATGCTTGACCTGTCCTAGTGATGTCATCGTCTGATTTTCTGAGTGAAAACCATCAAATTTTTTCGTTAGTTACCTTCTAAGCTACTTCCTCATTCTCCTGTATCTTTTAACAGACTATACAGACATTGCACTTTTTTGTTATAGGTTTTAGTGAGGTTTTTTTTTTTTTTTTCTTAGAAGAATGCATTATGGCTATTTGAGAGGATGTGACTAAGAAAATATCTTGTTTTCAGTATTGCTGTGCTGCTGCTGACAAACATCTGAGAAGCATTCTTTTTGTGCGTTTTTATTTGTGATACCCCTTGACATCTGAAGAAGCCATATTTGTTGACAATCACTTAACTGATTTGTTTCATGTATTGAATAAGTTTATTTTGTATCTTGTATGTTTATTTGTGCTCTTAAGTGCCACTGATTTGCTTGTTCATCCATGAAATATCAGGACTTTGCTGTTGACGCACTGTAGCATGAGATTCTGGCTCCTTTTGGAGGAAATCCACATTTTCTCAGTTGTACACACAGAAGGTCTTCAGAGAAGAACACCATCCCTCATGCAAGTGTGCCTGCCCTGAACTCCTTGTACTCTTTAACTTTTTAGCCCACAGCACGCACAGCTCCGTGTGTTGCTCATAGCTCTACTGCCTAAGGCTCACACGGTGCCGTGCACCAACTGAGAGCTCCGTAGTCTATGACACGCACATGTCCACGCGTTCTTATTTAAAAAAATTCTAGTATTAAACTCTAACGGTCTAAGAGAAATACCTCCCGCCAGAACTTAGTAGAGGGTTCCAGGTAGCCTGACATGCCCTAGTCCTTAAGTTCAATCAAAGTTCACGTTGGCTATCTACGGTTGAAACAAAGAACCCCTTGCTGGGTTTTTCCAACCTGAACTGACAGCGTTTCTGGCACCAACCTTTTGTCTGCTAGTCAAAATGCCAGCTAGGCGCTGCCAAGTCATTTCTTTAGAACAAGTTACTGAAGAATGTATTCTAGGCGGTACTGATAGCAAAGGAGAGTCAATCGACAGTGGAGATGATAGGGAAGATGAGGAACGTCTATTTGAAGATGTTCTTGATGACAATGACAAAACCGATTCGACTGATTCAGTAACATATACACAGGCGCTTGACTAGCAAAATCTCTGTCGTCGAGATTCTGTGAAATTGTATAAAAATGGATAGTAACTGACAGTGAAAAGCACCATAACCATAAGTGTACTAGACGAGTGCTGCTTTTTTGTATCAAATTGTCTGCATGCGATTACTAAACGTTGATCGTCAAATCGTCAAAAACTGCACTTGTTTTTTTATTTTCTGTGTGTTTTGGTTCTTTAGTTATCCGAGTGTTGTCTCAACGCAGGATCCTTAGAGTTTTGGAAGTACATTCATTTAAAAGTCCCTGATTTCTTCTTTTCAGACATACCAAACATGATGTTAACACAGATCAAACATAACACGTAAAATAAATTCCAAAAATGCCAAAATCACTACATAGGCAAGGGTTTTAGCATGAGTGGCTGTGTGTAGGAGAGGGTGGGAACTCGCACTGCATGCATACACAGGGATAGTGTTAAAGGGGCCTGGACACATCCAGGTACTCCCAGGTGCCATTATACTGCCAGACTGGTTTTTTTCTTGCCGCTGCCGAGATTCAAACCTGCAACTTTCAGAAAGGTGGGTGTCTCAGGGCAAGATTTAGAGATGGATGTCTTACCCACATCACTGTGGGACATCAAGCCTTATGAAATTCATTTTTGTTCCTCCACAAGCAGATCCAGCTGGAACTCTTTTCAAAGCTTCCGCCATTGTCTTCAGCATCCTAGTCCTCTTCTTATACCAGAAATAGCAAGCTGTTCTCTCCGAAATCGTGGGCTGATGAACGCACAAATTCCCTAGCTCCCAAGTCCAACCTGTATGGTTAGGACTTTGGCCTAAAATGGCAAGTTCCCTCGATTGCTGGCTAGACAGGCACAGCTGTTACTCTTGTAGATGTGAACTTGCTCCATTCTGCTTTTATACGGCAGAGTGAGTTCAGTTAGAATCATTTTGTTTTGATGAACCTTCATGGAGGAAAAACGTCTGGTCTCATGCCACTTTTCCTGATCATATCTGGATGGTTTTCATATTCTGGAAGATCTGTGCATTTTTTTTTTTTGCGGTCCCATTTTCTGTGCCACCTTAGCGGCAGTGCACCCATGCCGCTCACCCTGACATCCTGTCCGCAGCCACAGCCCAGTCAGTCCCACCGCAGCCCCGGTACCGGCAGTCCACAGGGAGCTGTCAGTGTCAAGTTGTCAAGAGGCAACCCACCGGAGGAGACACTGCACTGCTGCCGAGTCACTTCAGTGGTGTTCAGTGGCACCTGTTCTATCCTACATATGCAGGACACCACCTACTAAGCCCTCTACTGACGGCAATAATTGCTTAGTTGTGGAGCCGGCATAAGTTAGTTCTCCCTCCAGACGGCGTCACCACATCGGTCCACAACAGCCCTCATGGACTTGGTTAGACTGATGACCCTGATGGAATCAGATCAAGGCTACAGACGTGGAGAGAACATCAAAACTGAGGTCACCATGAGAGCAGGTATGAAGAGCCACAGAATTTGAGAATTTTTTAATGCTGATCAGTGAGAATGAGGATGATGAAGATGATGCTACGGATTTCCATTCCAGTCTGAGACTGCATGACAGGTGTGTACTCTATGCTTCCTTTCATAATGTATCCTGGCGTTAACCAGGCCCAAGAGATACAGACACTTGCAGTGTTGGTCAGGAAATCTGAGCATCCATCAAGTGGATGAAACTTGACTGTGTGGTCCCCAGTCTCTTCCAGCTGAGTCCATAGCAAACTCAGCTCTGGATAGGAGCCAGTTGGGGCAGAAAAATCCCACATGACTCTGATGGGAATATATTGAACCCACAATCTCTCAGCCGGGAGTCCATGATGCCTTGGCTGATTTGGTGTGCATTCTTAGTCATCCATTCTATTCAGTAAACCTTGCTTCCATGCTCTTTGATTTTACACCTTTTCCTGACCATGATTTTGTGGCCTGCTGTGTAGACCATCATTGCTGGAGCTTCTTGTGGTGTAATGTTTCCTCTGGTAGTGCTAACTGCACTTGACCCCCTTAAGCTCTTTGACTCACGCAGCCAGTAATGTAGGACAGTCACATCCCTCTGACAGCAGAATGGAGAAATGCAAGCATTTTCACTGTTGTTTTGTTTTAAGTCTGAAAGTTTTGTATCTGAAATTAAGTCATAAACGAGTTCAACTTTGATTGCAGATATACTTGGATGACCATCACTTCATTCAGCAATATCAATCACTGCTCAATGGTGTATGCACTAGATACTTGCTCTCCCTTATACCCTGCATTTCTGAAAATTGACCAGATGGTACTAATGATCACCCATCAAATGGGGAAGCAAAGGAGAAGATGGATATGATATTACAAATATCAAACTATTTTGAGATAGATTGAAAAATAGGTTATAAAGACAGATGGACTCTGATAGAAAAGCATTTCATGCTGCATAACCATCGATACATAGAATTTAAGAAACCTGATGTAGGTCTGGGATGAGTGAATCCTTTAGTACGAATTGAGATTTTTCAGTTGTTTCTAAACATTGCAGCATTATGCTTTTTGTTGTTTTTTTTGTTGTTGAAACAAATGAATTGTAAATTCCTTGCTTTTGGTTCAAATGCATGTACCACGCTATGTTCCAGATTGTTTGATTTTAGGCATTTGGTCATGTTAATTTTAGGCATTTGGTCATGTTCATCAAGTCAGCATATGGTACCTGTTTTATGGTTATAAACAGTAATTGGGATGTGCACATGATGAAATGTCTATCTGTCTCTGTCTGTCAGTCTCCCGTTTCTCTCTTTTTTGCGTTTTTCTGAATCAGTAAATGGTTAGGGCTGGCTGGCTGGCTGTTAGTCTGTCTGTCTCTTCTGTCTGTCAGTCTCTTTTTCTCTCACACATGGATCGAAATCCTAAAAACAATAACACTCTCTCTCTCTCTCTCTCTCTCTCTCTCTCTCTCTCTCTCTCTCTCTCTCTCTCTCTCTCTCTCCTCCTCTCCTCCTCCTCCTCCTCCTCCTCCTCCCCTCCCTTCCCCTTGCCACCCTTCCCACCCCACCCCCTTTATCTCTCTCTGTTGCTTCCAACTTATGTATTTTAATCTGTCACACATAGATACTTCATACGCCAGCACACACACCATACAACATCGCAACGCATTCCACATATTGTTTGCCACTGCTCGATTCCCTGTGCATGCTGCAGTGTCAGAGTGCCAGTCAGTCTCTGTGAGATTTGTCACAGTTGCCTCTGGCTGACACATTAGCTGGTGTTTTGGACGAGACGATAAGCCAAGGGTCCTGTCTACAGCAGCACCCTGCATACATTAAAAGAACACCAGACAACAAGAGAGTTATTCCAAGCAGAATTCTGTAGAAATATCCACATTGAAAGGTACACTTGAATGCATACATGCATTGAAGAAAAAAAAAAAAAAAGAAAGTGTATTTGTGTATGTGTGCGTGTGTGTGTGAGTATGCTTGATATAACATTTTTTTTTTAACAGTTTGAAAACGCTTTTCTTTGTAAAACCTGTTTGTGATGAGTACCAGCATGGTTAAGGCAAAAAATAAACAAACAAATAAGCAGGAAGGAAAAAAAAACACTGAAGACAAGAATCCTACGCTTTTTATTAAAATGTTTTCCTTTCTCCGTTTATGGAAGAGAGAGAGACATGGTAATTTTATTTTCGGTGAATAGAATGGTTATAAGCCTGGACCCAGGGACATGTTCCAGTCCAGGTTTTAGCCAAGGCTGGTGCAAATGTTTGACCTCCAACTTAAATTTGATATCCCCCGCAATAGTTCTCCCCCTTTCCTCCTGGTATAGAGCTGGTCCGGAGTTTGTGTCCACCTTTGACACACATGTGCATAGACATGAAAACACACACACACACACACACACACACACACACACACACACACACACACACGTGCGCGCGCACACACACATACAACAGACTAACATCTCTCTTTTTTTTTTTTTCTCTCTCTCTGTACTGCCTCCTTCCTTCCCTCCCTCCCTTCTTTTTATTATTTCTCTCTCTCCCCTTTCCTTTCTCCCCCCCCCCCCCCCCCCCCCCCCCCCCTGTCTCTGTGTGCTGCCCCCCGCCCCCTACACACAAACACACACACACACACACACACAAACACACACACACACACACACACACACACACACACATATATCTTCCTCCTCCTTATCTTCATTTCATATGTGTCTGTCCTTCCCATGTTTCTCCATCTTTCTCTTAACCAGTCCACCTCGCCCTGTCGTGACCTCTTCACTTGTTAGCAGGAGCAATTGTATTGTTCCAACAGTATACTGGTATCTGACATTTTGAAATTGGCTGACATTGTCTTGTGAAATATGGTATTGTTGGAGTTTGCAATTTGTAGAATGGAGGTGATTTTACTCCTATTGCAAGTGTCTGACCTAACAGAGGAAATGATAATTTGTACTTTATTTGAAAACAACAACAAAGAAAGCAAGGAAATATAATCACTTTTTTTTTGGTCCAGGGAAAGTCTTGCTTTTTTGAAGTGGAGATACATTTTTGTTCCTGGTAGCAAGCATTCATCTAATTGTAATCAACTGAATGACCTTTGTTTTGATATGATTATCCCTTCTTTTACAGGCAAGTGTTTTGTAATTACAGATTATGCAATTGATGAAAAGCATCACCGTTGAAACTAAATGTGCTTCCTACTTCAGTTTGTGTTTTGCCTTGTTTTTTGAAAAAGATGTAATTTGAGTCAGAAAAGATGTGATGTCTTTGAACTATGCAACTCTGAATGATGTATTGCTTGCATCGATCAGTGTTTAGAAATGACAAGACATGCGTTTTGAATTGCTGTTAATTAATCCCTTTATACTGAACAAAGTGTTTGTTTAAAGCGTCAAATGATAAGTGCAGGGTTGCATAAGCTGGGATGACATTGTTGAAGATTTTCATGCTTACGCTTTTATAAATTCAGAACTGTTATTTATTGAAACAGATTTCATGAACGGCATCTGCAGCTGTTGACTGTTGCAGAAATTATAACGTTAATTTGTTATTGTTTGTTCGTTTTTATATGACAGAAAATTGGCTGACGTATATTATCAGAGCAATATTTTTGCTTTCACTCACCATGACCATTTTTGCGTGCAGCTCTGACCTCTCTTCTTATTGAGGTAGTCTGACTTTTCTTTCTTTCTTTTTTTTTTTTTTTTTTTATCTTGTTTGGTGTGTAGCTCAGAGGGGAATTTGTGAAACTTCTGAAAGAGACCCCAGGGTTGGACCGGCATTCTCGCTGGAGCGAAGTGAAGAAGCGGATCAACTGTGACCCTCGCTATGAGGCAGTGGACAGCAGCTCGCGCCGTGAGGATTGGTTCAAAGATTACATCAAGACCTTGGAAGAGGTGAGACCGTTAATGAGTCACTAAAGTTAAGCGAGACCTCCCTGTGGTTGACGTTTAAATGGAATTGTTGTTGAGTATGTCACTTTGTGATGGGTGCTCATGTGAGATGTGACATGGGGATGATAAATCCGGGCTTAGCTTCAAATGTTTATCCAAAATAAGACATGTTTACTGGGATAAAAATTATATTTAAGCATGATGGGCAGGCACATAAGAACTCGTTTCTTGATGACACACTCAATTCTGATTAAATTTCAACCTTAGGTAGGTCTTTTGAGTTTGTTATTTATCTCCATGCACTTGTAGTTCTTCAGGTTTTTTCAAGGTCAAGCAGGTGTCCCAGACAAGCAAATGCATAAGTTCTTTGCCGCCAAATGAAAGAATAAATGAATTACAAAACAGACACAATAGGTTTCAACCTGTTTGGTCTTCTTGAGGCCAGACAATATACGAAAGATGGACAGACAGTCTCTTGTTTTTTCAAACTGGGTACAAAAAAAGCAACAGAATGAAAATGAGGTGGAAGAGAAGACAATAAGGGTTTGAATGATAATGATTATAATAAAATGAAGAAAATACTGTTAATGCTACTACTAATAATAACGGTAGTATAATCATATAATTGTGATATTAGCAATAATGGTAACAGTAATGGTAGTAACAATAATGATTATACTAACAGAAGGAGATGAGTTAAGAGGACAGTTACAGTTGTATGGTTATATTGGAAATCATGAGAATGATAATGAAAGCAATGATAATAATACAATAATAATATTGATGATGATGATGATGATGATGATAGACCTGTCTACCCAATTTGCCAAATTTTGTAAACATGTTAGGTGAAAAAAGCGATGAATACAACAAACTGAAAAAGAATACATTAAAAAAAAAAAAAAAAAAAAAAAAAAAAAAATCTGGAGACGAAGAACTTGAGCAGTAATTGCACTTGTAGTGTGTAACCATTGTGTTAGTGCACTGTGACTAAAGAATGATAACTCTTGCTGACTATTATATGAAAAATTGTCTGGCTGCATCTGTGTTTTCAACAATATATCTGTGTGTCAAAACACTGGCGGGGACTACAGACCCGCAAAATTATGAAAAAGGAAAAATGGCATGAGACGCGGAATTTATGCCAAAGTATGCCGATGAATCAGGTTTGAAAGTAATTTGTACTGGGAGAACCTATTTGTATAGTTGGCATTGGTCAGGTATTTCTCTCTATCTGTCATGTGATGGTAGTCTGCTCCTCTCCTCAACCTCCCTGTCCCCCACTTTTACAAGAATTTGGAAGATTCCCCCCCCCCCCCCCCCCCCCCCCCCCCCCCCCCTGTTTACACACATAGTAGAAAATACGCTCATTTTAGTTGAAAAGTACACCACCAGCAATTTTAGGTAAACGGGACTATGAAGATGATGATGGTGATATGAAAAAGAAGAGAAGAAGAAGGTGGAGGAGGAGCAAAAGAAGAAGAAAAAGGAAGACTATATAGATAATTGGAAAGATATTGAACAAGGAAGACTATATAGGTAATGGGAAAGATAGTAAGATAGAATCTAAGAAATGTACCCAAGGATAATAATTATAATCATAGAATTAAAGAAAATGATAACAGTAATGATAATAAGAATATAGGAAATGGGAAGGATTGTAAATGAAAATGTATGAAATATACTAATGAATAGAAATTAGAAAATACTAATGGAATAAAGTTCTTAATATAGTGTGAATGATGAAAGTGTCGATGTTAATAATAATGATAAGAAGTAGAAAAGTGATAGCAATAGTAACAAATGATAAAACTAACAAAACAGTTATAGTGATAGAATTGATAATGATATGACAATAGTAATAATAATAATGTGTCCCAAAGTCCGTTAGTAGACTGAGAAGTAGGTAACGAACAACAAAAAAAATGGGGAAAAAAATTAAGAGAAGCCCAGTTCAATTCTACCGTTGGGAACGTGTATTCTTCGGTATCTGCATAACACAGACATTTACCTTAGAATCATGTGTGATTTATCCAAATTTCAAGACAATCCACTGTAGATTTTCCACGCTCCAGCAATCAGCTTAGATCTTGTTTCTTTACCGTATAGATTTCACCAGCTCTCTGGCATACAAAACTTTGTGTGTGTGTGTGTGTGTGTGTGTGTGTGTGTGCGCGTGTGTGCGTGTGTGTGTGTGCGTGTGTGTGTGTGTGTGTGTGTGTGCTGGGCCTTGTTATTAATTTCCATTCTTTTGAAGAATGTTAAAATCTGGAGGAGTTATTACTGCCACTTCCTGCTCAACAGCTCTCTCAGCACTAGACATCTACATCACTCATCTTGCAGTGTTGGTCGGAGCACTTAAATGTCTCTAAATCAAAATAACATATTTTTTTATTCTTTCTGAGTCCTTTTCTGCTCTGGAGGCCATCGTTGGTGGTAAACTCAAAAAACCTCTGCTCCTGAATTCTTTTGAACTGCACACCTGTCTGTAGGAAGAAAGTCTAGTGGGAGCATGACAGTGGAAAGTCTTCAGAGGAGAAACCACCCTCAGTCAAGTGATTCGGTTCTAAATCAATTAGGGGGTTCAGGATTCTTCCAGGTCTTGACTCTAAAGCGCATTTTTGCTGTAAGACTTTTTTCCCCGAACCATGTAGATGTGTGGACATCTTAAGGCGCTTCCTTTTTAGATGGATGTCTTATCCCACATTGCTGTTGGACATGCGTTCTCAGAAGGGAAATTCAAGCCTTGTCAAATTCAGTTTTGTTCCTCCATGATGAAATCCAGCTGGAAACTCATTCAGCTGTTTCTGCCATTACCTTTATGGTTTTATGGTCCTCTTCTTACCAGAAATTGTTAGCTATTTCATGGGTCATAGGCTGATGAGCCCACGACCCCCTTACTCCAGCTTCTTTGGCTGACATTTCGATTGGAAGTCAGATTCCTCAGGCTGCTGTCTGGACAGGCATGAGCATGTCAGTCTGGTAGATGTGAGCTTGCTCCATTCCACTTTCATATGGCCAAGCGAGTTCAATCAGAATCATTTGTTTTAAAAACACCTGAGTGGAGCACAGTGGTCAGTCTTATGCCACTCAAGGTGGAGTCTTGTGTGTGCTCGGCTGGCTCAGTGATTCAAAACATGTCACATCAAAAAAAAAAACGGAAAAGTAGAAAGACAGATCTGTTTATAGAGTAGTAGCGTGGAAAAATGAATTTGACTTTAAAATGAAAAAATAAGTGTGGAAAATACTGAGCTGTCAAATGAACATAGTAAAATCTTGTTATATTACTTTAACTTGGCTTACAGTCACTATAGTTTACCATGTGTTAGTTTTCATTTTTCCTCTTAATTTTTTGTGAGCTTGTTTGTGTGTATGAAAATTTAGTTTTCCTCTTTAAGGCTTGAAAATACTGAAAATTACTCAATGGAATACTGTCCAAGAAATTTGGTGACAGGTCTGAACAAATCGTCTCTCTTACATCTCTCAGTTTCTTTCCCCCTCCTCTTCCTTCCACTCCCTTTCTGTCTATATATTTCCTTCTGTCTGTCTCTGAAGTCTTGTCTGTCTGTCTGGTCTGTCTGTCTCCCTCTCTCTCTGTCTCTGAAGTCTTGTCTGTCTGTCTGTCTCTCTTCCTCTCTCTGTCTTTCTCTCTCTCTCTGTCTGTCTGTCTGTCTGTCTCTCTCTCTCTCTCTCTCTCTCTCTCTCTCTCTCTCTCTCTCTCTCTCTCTCTCTCTCTCTCTCTTTCATGTGCAGGTTGATGTTGGGTAACCATGTGTTCACAGTATATAAACACTGGAAGTGTTTTAAGACAATAAAACAAATCAAACACACAGTGTATTTTGACCAAGAATTTTTGGATTACTTAAACCTTCATCGGTTCCATGCACTATGACCAGGATCTTTTTTTTCCTATTAATATTGAAAATATCATTAGTTTCCAACTTTTGTTGTATGTGTTTGAAGAAGAAAAGTGTTCACCCACAATTGTAGATGGACTCTGAAGATGAGGAGCGCAAGGAACGAGAGAAGCAGGAGCGGATAGAAGCCAGCCTAAAAAAACGAGAGGAGGAAGTTCAGCGTACTCTGTCGACCTCCCTGCGTGAAAGGGACAAGGAGCGAGAGCAACACAAGAAAGATGAAGCTGTGCAGCATTTGGGGCTTTGCTGGCGGACCTGGTGAGTTCACTGGGGGGTGCCCTTTGTGCGGCGGATCAGTCTGTGTGTCGCAGAGGGTGTGAGTGTGTTTTTATAATTTGTCTTATAACTTTTGGGGCTGCTTTGCCCTACAGAGAGCACAGAGGGTTTTTTTTTTTTTTTTTTTTTTTTTGTCTTTCAGTGTATCACATTTGTTGTGGTGTTTTTTTTGTTCTGTTATCAGGATACTGCCAAGGATATTTAGCTTGTTTCTTTAGGTTTTTTTGTGTGTGTGGCCTTACTGCATGCTGAACGTTTGATTTTATTTTTGTTTGTTTTTGTTTTGGCTGTTACATGTTCTGTGCCATTTTAGTCACATTATGCTAGGCTCTGATCATTCGAGCTGCCCATTCACAGTCGCACCTTGATTTGTCCAGGTGCAGCACTGGTATCAACATCAGTTCTGATACATAGGACACCATATACAAAACTCCCTACTGATGACTATAATTGCTTAGTAGTAGAGCCAGCTAGAGTGAGCTGTCCCCTTTGGAGGGTACCACCACATCCTCACGATGGTCCCCATGAACTTGCTGACAGCTGTGATCCTAACTCAGTACTCATGAAGGTGATAGACACGAAAAAACCAAGAGCATGGCATGCAGTCCCCCTCCCACCTGTGATGTTCATGCATCACTTACTGCTGCCCCTACTGATGCAGCAAGAAAAAGTAGATACATTAACCTCATCTGACTAACAAAAAAGTGACAAGTGAGGACAGGGTAAAGTTACTACACATTGTCAGATGAGTGTCCTTGATGGCTAGCAGTTGCTCAGTGTAAACAGTTTGCATGCAAGGAAATTATGAGAAGGCGAAACAAGACTCAGAAAAGGGTATAGTAAGTGTGTTCATGGGACTATGCTCTCTTCGTTGATGTATGAAGGGGAAGCATCATCCTGAAACGAGTTAACAAAAGAGTTGATTTGACACAATGCTCCAGTTTGGTGAAAAGAAGGTAGAATAAGATGGTGGCAACCTCTCTTGAACAACCGACCAGGCATTAGTTACAGCCAAATGCATGAGAACAGTCCCGAACTGGGTACCAAAAGTTCATCTGCATTTGAATCATCATCATCATCATTCATATCCTCATCAGCATGATCCTCAAGTCATGATCTCTTTCATTCTCACAACATATACCTGGAAAGCACCTTTAGTGCTCCTGGTACACTGAGATAATTCTTTCCCACCAGTTGACATCTTACAGATAATTCTTTCCCACCAGTGACATCTTAGAGAGTAGCCCTTATACTCTAATGACCACCCACCATCATTTAGAGATCAGAGCAGTGGTTATAGTATTAAATGTAGATAGCAGGTGTTTGTCATCTGTCTTGCTTAGAATAGCTAAATGTTGATACAGGATGCATTATGATAAGAGCAACAGCAACCTCACACACAGGTGTTTGTCATCTGTCTTGCTCAGAATAGTTAAATGTTGATACAGGATGCATTATGATAAGAGCAACAGCAACCTCACACACTGACATGTTTCAATGGAAATGGCTAAATTGCTACAAACCTTTCTTGTGTGTGTGACAAATATTTCCCTACGCCTCCACGCTCCTTCCTCCATATCATTTCATTTAGATTTGGGAGGTATTATGCCCTTAAGTTTGAAAACCAGAGAGAAAGAAAATCTGGTTGATTCAGAATTTGGCTACCCATGAGAAAATTTTAATTCCTTCAATTCTGACTTTTGATAATGTGCACATTTTGGATGGTTGTGTGCAGGTGCGGAACTGTGAAGCCACGTGGCGGGAGACCCGCAAGCAGCTGCGCAAAGACCACAGATGGGACCTGACCGACCAGCTGAACAAAGAGGAGAAGGAGCGGCTGTTCGAGGAACACATCCAGGGCCTGACCCACAGGAACAAGGCCATGTTTCACAAACTCCTCGACGAAACAGAGGTTCGTGATTTATGAAGCAAAGTTTTTTTTTTTTTTTAAATCATCATATGCTTCAGAGAAAGTAAGGGTGCTGCTTGTTAGTGTGTGGGTGCGTTTGTGTATGTGCGTTACGGATGTTCTGTGCATGTCAGTTATCAAACTGTGCTGGATGCTATCATGTTGAATATGACAGAGAAAAGTAGGATGTCTTTGAGAAGTTGCATCAGTAGAGATAGTAGTAGTAGTAGTGGTAGTACCTGTACAGTGCCTATCCTTTTTTAGAGACCAAGCTTTAAGCACTTTATGCCTGCACTCTCATTCACATTCACAACAGAGTGCCTACCTGGGTAGCCCAATTGAAGAGCTGCATGCTGGTGCTACAATGTCTATTACAGCTGTTGCTTCTTTCAAAATGGCTTTTTGGTTCTGTTTTCAGCAGGCAGTTTTTCAAAGAGGTGTGCTCAATGTTTCATATCTGATAGTGTTGGAATACTTGATGTATTTCAAACATGAAATGAAGCTGGTGGAGAAATATGAATGGACTCAACAGTTATCGACTTTGTTGGACTATAAGTGAAAAGCTGGTGTTTGGTATTTGTGGTTGTGCTCAGCAGTCGATTTCCAAATGAAGGCTTGTTGTACTTCAGCTCCATGTCTTTGCTGGATTACATTTCATTTGACAGTGTTTATATTTGTCCTTTTTCTTTATTTAACATTTTGATTTAATTTCGATGTCACTGTACTTCATGCTTAGTAGTCATCTGGTTGACTGTTTGTTTGTTTTTTAATGAGTTTCCAGCAAGTCTTGTTATTTGATGAGACAACCGCCATTTATAAGTTGTGACAATTTAGCTCATTGCTTCAGGATGTCAGTGTATTTTCATGTGTTCTGGTCATATAAATGCAAAACCACTGGTTTTGGAATGCTGCCATCTACCATGAGTATGAGATCAGCTTTTATTGATGGTTACAGATTTCTCTGACCTCGACATGGAAGGAGGTGAAGAAGATGATAAAAGAAGACCCGCGCTATTCCAAATTCTCCTCCAGTGACAGGGTAAGAGCACTACGCTTCCGGAGCTTTTGTAGCTGTGGCTACAAGAGAGATGCCTGCTTGGCTGTTTGCACATGATCATGCGTGCGTGTGTGTGTGTGTGTGTGTGTGAAATGTTGGTTAGACGTTCGTTATTTTTTTTTTTAAAAGGAGTTTGGGGATGTGCATGTGGTTTACATGAATTATTCAGATCACTCCTGTTGGTTGCATTTTTTGTTTGTTTGCTGCTTCTATCAAAGAGCCTTGTCTGGTTGCCTGGCATGAAATGTAAAGTTCTGCAACTGAAACTTCTTTTTTATGTGACCTTCATCTCTGTCTCCTGTGTCCTTTCTTTGTGCCTCAGCCTTTCATTGTCCCACTGGTCTTCTTTGTTTTTTTTAACTTCACTCCAGCTCTTCTCCTTCACCCTTCAACCTTCTCTTGACCTTCCCTCCGACCATTCTTCTTTTCGGTTTCTCTTTTTTTTTTTTTCTCTTCCTTTTTCTTATTCTCTTCAGCCTTCTTTTTCTGTTGAAAACTCACCTCTGTCATTAAACATGTACAAATTTAGATGACTTAGTGCATTAGATTATTTAACTGATTATTTTTTATTTCTCTTCTTGTGCAGAATTTGAGAAGATATGTGATAGTACATTCTTCGTTTTCACTGTACGAAATGTTCTTTATTTTGCCTTAAGGAAACCTAAGAGGTCAAAACGCGATGTGTTTGTATTGTAATTGTTTTTTTATTCGTTAATCTCAGAGTTACTTTAAATTCCTTTTGAAAATATGTTTTCTATGGTTAGATTAGCATGTTTTTTTTTTTCTTATCGTCACTGTTTGTTTTGATGGCAGTTAAAGCAAGTTATCCTGTTTGTGTTTTGTCACTGTGGTAGTGATGCTGAGTTACATTATCATGCCAAACTGGTGCAAGCTTTGACTAGTAAGTTAGCTCTGGTAGCCTGATTTTTGTGGGTAGTGCAGTACTTCAGTACAAGGTAAGTCCACCCATCTACTTCCAAATCAGAGCTCCTCCAGTCCTCCATTGCTGAGTTGGCACCTGAAATCCTGTGCAACAGGCAGGTGGTTTTGTTTGTCTAGCTCATCACCTTTCTCAATCTTTATGGGTTTTGGTTTTGAGCAGTTTGTCTTTTGAGATGATTTGTGGTTCCAGTCAGCCAAGAACATGGTTGATGGGAATTCAGGTCAGTCATCTGGCCCCAGGATTTCAAACATCAAACCTTCATCAGGGGCCATTGACGACAGTCCCCGCCAGTCAATTCGCAGTAGACCCTAGGGTCAGTTCTGATGTGACCACTGGGAAATTGATTTATCATCCCAGTGCCTCAAGGCAGAATGATATTGGTCAAATTCCAAGTGGTAACCCATCTGGGATGTAACCTTCCCATCTGTTGGTGAATCAGACCGCCAGGTTGGCTTGTTGATTCCACTGACCACGCCGTATCCTTCCCTTCAGGGAGGCTTGAATACAGGTAACAGGAGGGCAGGTTGTCAGATGGCAGGTGCCCATTTCTAAGGTGTGGTCGAAAGGCTCTATGGGATCTTTTTTATTGTTTATTTTTAATTCTGACGTTTCACATCTTCCATGCCACTTGAGTGGCATTGCACCCATGCCACTTATTCCAGCAACATGTCAGATCTCATCCCTGAGAAGTCATGTGACTGACTCGGGGGGAGACAGCACCTCTGGATGATGCCAATGCAGAGGGTATGGACAGGGGAAGACAGCACTGCTGGATGATGCCACTATAGAAGGTAGAGAGTAACTCCAACAGTGTAGCATTGTGTTTCTCAACCAAGACCCCGCTCTTGCCCATTGTGCCAAAGGAAGTCTGAAAGACCAGGCTCAAGCAGCCACAACTCGGTCTGATTGTTCCCCAATGACCTGCCCAGCCTTGTTACCTGGACCTCCTGGTGCTGATTCATGTCCCACCCCTCCAGTCATGGTCAGCCCAGGCATGATGATGCAACCAGTTTCACAGTCTTCACCCTTACCCCCACTTTTTGCACTTGCATGCCCCCCTCATTCATGGCCCAAAGTATGCACACCAGAGTTCATTCCGCTACAACTGAGAGCATCATCTCTCTGCAGTTGGCCCTCTCAGCCAGGGATCCGAAAGGCCCTCACCTCTGACACTCCTGAGCATGTCCATTGGAGTAGATGGTAAGGGTGGTACAGGGAACGCAAGTGTCCTTCAGCAAGTATTCAAGCATGCAGTTGGCGAACTTTTTGGCCCATCTTTGGTCTCAGATAAGTTGTCAAGCTCAGTTCAAGAATGCAGGTCAGCCATATGCAATTCTTTTAAAAACAGCTGGGCAAAAGGAGCAAGAAGGTGTTTCTTTCATGTCAGATGCTGTCCTCAGAAATGCCATAAAAGGGAGCGTCACTCGAAGAAACATGCAGCCCTAGAAAAATCCCATGATGGGATCTCTTTCTGGTGTTAGTTTTCTTTCTGAAAACTACCTTTGAGCTGTTGTCCTGTATTCCTTTTGATCTTCTAACTAACTAAGATTTTCTTATTGCTCATGCTTCTGGTGGGAGCAGGAGTGAAAGTCATGTCCTCAGCGAATCGGCTCCGAACATTGCATTCCGCAGGGATGGTTCAGTCTCACTCAGGTTCCACATCGAATTCCTTGCTAAGAGTAAAATGTTCAGCACAGTGTGGTCAAAAGGGAGGAGGATTGGCAGTTAAGTCCTGTCAGGGGCCTTAAGCAGTACTGTGAGATGCCTCATCCAAGATGAGCTTCTTAGCATCGCCTTCTCTTTTCCACCAGCAGGAGTATCACAAGGACATATTTGCCAGTGCTGTTGCTCATTGGATCATGTGCACAATCGTATGCCTTAAGGCTCAAAGGGACATCAGTGTGTTGAATCTTAGGGCTCTTGAAGATAGGTTGATAGCCAATTTGGTTACGTTCCAGCACTCACTACCTCTGAAGAAGGTTCTAGGGGCAGTGTCTAGGTATTCTGAAAACTCTTTCATCCACTCAGGAATCCCATACTGACCAGGGCTCCTTCGTGGCGCCTATCATCGCCATTTCTGTCAAGAGGAAATCCTTATGAACATGGTGGGTGATGCCCTCAGCCTCTTCCTTGGAATTCTACACAAGTTTGGTGAGGTGTTGGAATTGTACATGACACCCAAAATGGAGGAGTTATTGTAACTCCCCTATTTGGTTTGTATACATATCATGTCCAACTCTTATGCCAACCCCACACTCCAACCCCCCCTCCCCCCCTCCTTCCCTTCCCCATCTCCCCTTCTTCCCCGCTAACATTGCTGTGGATCTCATTGGTCAGATTTAGACACAGGAATGAAAGCACAGACGCCAACTAAGCACTGAAGGTAGGGATGAGTATTGATTTGAAGCAGACAGGTGGACCTACCCTTGTGTCATAGTACTATGTCATACACAAAATTTAAGCCAGCAATGCAAACTTAATGGTCATAGCTTGTACCAGTTTGACATGGTTAGTATACTAGCCAAACAGAGAGTTAGATATAAAGAGCTCCCAATATTGGTTTGTATTGCAGAAACGAGAAAAGGAATATGCTGAATACATGAGTGAGAAGTTTATCAACGCCAAAACGGAATTCCGTGAACTCTTGAAAGAAACAAAAGCCATTACATTCAGGTGAGGAGTATTGCATTATATGTTTTATAGCACAAGAAAAATGGTGTTTTACCTTTTGTAGCTTTACTGATTCAATGATCAGACATGCGCTTGTCATCAGGTAGATAATTTACAAGTCTGAACTTAGTATATGATATCATTACAAGGAAATTATAAAATTAAAAAAAAAAAAATGAAACTGAAATATCAACATTTTATCAGTGAAATGAAACTGAAATATCAACTTTTTATTAGTGACCCCATTGTCAGTACTATTTTAGCATGCACCTTGCAACCCGTTCCTACCACTTACAGACTGTCATCACTAACCCATATGTGTACACACACACACACACACACACACACACACAAATTCTTTCTCTTACTTAATCTGTAGTTGGTCTCTTTTCTCTCACTCTCTCTCTCTCTCTCTCTCTCTCTCTCAGTTTCTTTGTATGTACTTATGCTTGTGTGTGTGTGTGTGTGTGTGTGTGTTTGCGTGCATGCGGGTATGTGTGAGAGAGAGAGAGCTTACAATATGTTTATGACATGCGTACACCATGTTGTTTTCAGAACAAAAAAGCAGCTTGAAGAAAACCAGTTACATCTGGGAGAAATTGAAAAGATTTTGGAGGTCAGTAGATCACAGCGTTGAAAAGTGTTTGTTTGTCATATTCACTGTCAGTAATAAATTGTACCCTTTGTACATTTGCCCATTCCACAGACCTTTACAGTTGGGTAAATCTTTGTTACATTTGGTTCGCAATCACCATTATGCACTGTGCTGAAATTCAAGGTGTACTAATGTTCAGATTTCTTTGTGGTTTTTCATGCATGTTGCCCTACCAATTGGTTGAGTAATGTTATGTATTGAGTGTGACAGTTAAGTAGACTGGAGTGAAAACCAGACTGCAGTCACTTAACCTTTATGGCCCTAGTACTTTTGCATGCTGTACATCGGGAGTATTGAGTAACCTACGGTGCCCATGGTTCCTTGTCATACATGGTTGGTGCACAGTAACCTGTGGTGTTTGTGAAGGAACAAAACCGCTTGCCATACATCATGGTTTCATGAAGGTTTTCAGACCTTGCTGTACATTGTAGGTGTATAGGGTTATGTGAAGGACCAATACTTGCAGTACTTCATAGGTGTACCACAACACACACACACACACACACACACACACACACATACACACACACACAAGTGTGCGTGTTTATACTGAACAATTTAATGGTGGAGGAAAACAAGTGCAGGCTAACGTGTGTGTGTGTGTGTGTGTGTGTGTGTGTGTGTGTGTGTGTGTATATATATATATATATATACTGAACAGTTTAATGGTGGGGGAAAACAAGTGCAGGCTAACATGTGTATGTGTACATATATATATATATATATATATATATATATATATATATATATATATATATATATATATATATATCCTGACGACTGCACCAGCAAAGAAACAGCGTTGTAGATTTTAATGCTTACATTTTAATCAAATTTTTATATATATCTGTCAGGTTAAAAGCAAGCTAAAAAACAAGCTTGTTTTTTAGCTTGTTTTTAACCTGACAAATGTCGCTCCCATTGTGGTTGAGCACTTCTTTTAAAATGATGTTGATTCTTATTACTATTTTCTTATCAATATATATAGCTGAGTGTGTGTGTGTTAATGTGTGTTTGCTTCAAACATATTTTAGTATGTGTGTGTGTTTTCATTTTACATAAAGAAATGCATTTGAATAGTGATCCATTAATATAATGTTTTCACCGCATTGCCCACATGTTTTTATAACTCATTTGGCTTGAAAGCCCCTGGGCTGGAGTTTTACTTAAATTTTGTGAAGTGTTGTCTTCAAAGAAAGTATATCTTGCCTAACATGTGCTTGCACATGTTCATGGATGTACTTGACCAGGCCATGATGCATAAGCACATAAACTGTCAAACTTTCACCATGACGTCCACTTTATTGTCAGGCATTTGAGCCTGTACACCCTGTAGATGCCGTTGTGTTGCATTTGTTTGTTTGTTTTTTTTTTTTTTTCTTTTTTTTTTTTGTATCGGAGGAAGGTGTGCACAGACCTTGGTGTGGGCATGTGAATGAGAGAGAGAGAGAGAGTGAGTCTCTGTGTATGAAAATGAATGAGAAATGATTACGGATTTCAATAATAGAAATAATGATGTTAGTAGTGATGGATACTTATACAGCACAGTAAAAATGATGCAGCAAATGCTTTACAATGATATGATGATAATACATGTATACAGTTACAAGACACAGATAATTCTGCACTAAACTAATGTTGGTGATATGCATGCTGTGCACAAAAATGCTCTTAACAAACAGTGCATGTAAAAACAAATGAACAAAAGGCATACTGTGTGCACTTTTATCTACAGTAGGACATCATACACACACACACACACACACACACACACACACACACACACACACACACACACACACACTAACCAAACAAATCACATGTGCAGAAGTACTTGCTGTTTGGATGGACACACCGCTACCAGACCACTGTGGGAGGTAGACATGCAAGAGCAAATGCATTCAGCCGGCACTGAACTATTACTGTAAATGCCTGTATACTTATTTGTGAAAAGATAGCAGTAGTATAAACCCATGTTACTGTTGATAAAAAATATGTGTACACTTATACATGAAAGATCACAATTATATAAACCCATGTATAGGAAGTTCTTGTGACCAGTTTACTTTTCACAGGATATGCATGAGTAGGTACATTTGTTTAGCAACTAAGTCATGCTTGAGTGTTTGTATTCTGGTTGTTTGGCTCCCTGTCTTCAGTTTTCAGCATTCGTTCATAGAGTTAGGCTAACTCTTCATGATGCTGTTAGCCCAATTAAAAAAACACCCAAAATACTTACATTTACAGGATTAATATGAATATTTTGTTAGTTATTTTCTCAGGGTTTCAGCTGACGTTTTTCTTAATTTTATTTGACTGGGCAATTGATCTAAATACCACACACACACACACACACACACACACATGCATGCATGCGCGCGCAAAGTGGTTAGCGTCGCGGACTGTCGGCTGGGAGGTCGTGGGTTCGAATCCCATCAGAAGTCATGTGGGTTTTTCTGCCCCGCCCCGACCGGCTCCTACCCAGAGTTGAGTTTGCTGCGGACTCAGTTGGGAAGACTGGGACCACACAGTCGAGTTTCATCCACTTAATGGATGCGTTTCTGAGAGTGTTGCTCAAATTTCCTGACCCAACACTGCAGGTGTCTGTATCTCTCGGGCCTGGTTGACGCCGGATATATTATTAAAGGAAGCGTAGAGTACAGCCCTGTCATGTAGTCTCAGACCGAATGGAAATCCGTAGCATCATCTTAATCATCCTCATTCTCATCGATCAGCATAAAAAAAAAGTATCAAATTCTGTGGCCCTTCATGCCCTGCTCTCATGGTGACCTCAGTTTCGATGTCCTCTCCACGTCTGTGGCCTTGGTTTGGTTCCGTCGGGGTCACCGGTATCGGCGAGTCCATGGGGGCTGTCGTTGGACGGACGTGGTGGCGCCCTCCGGAGGGAGAGCTCACTCACGCCGGCTCCGCGACTAAGCAATTATTGTCGTCAGTAGGGGGCTTAGTAGGTGGTGTCCTGCGTATGTTAGATCAGAACAGGCGCCACTGAACACCACTGAAGTGACTCGGCAGCAGTGCAGTGCTCCGGTGGGTTGCCTCTTGACGACTTGACATTGACTGCTCCCTGTGATTGCCGGAGCCGGGGCTGCGGCGGGGCGGACCGGGCCGTGGCTGTGGACGGGGTGTCGGAATGAGCGGCGTGGGTGCACTGCCTCTGAGGCTGATGCTTCACATAGAGGAGATGGAACGAAAGGGTCCTCCACCTCCTCCCACAGCATCGGAGCCAACACGTCGCAGTACAAAGTGAATCAGCATGACCCTCTCATCTTGACCCTTGTCATCCAGTTTGCCCGTTCCAGCAACATTGTAGGACAGTCACATGCATCATCAGAATTTGTCTTTTTTTTTTTTTAATTTTTTTTTTTTTAATTTGCATTTTTAAAGAGCTTTGATGCAGTTTTGACTTATTCGGTCATCCCACATTAGTATTATTCCACATTTGTTCAGGAGTCTGTATACATTGAGTGCTAAAACATTGTCTTATCTCTGTCTTCATGTTTGCACATGAATTAATTTGCCAGCACAATCAGAGTAGGGTGGGGTGTTTTTTTTTCCGCTCATAGAAATTATGTCAGATGGCTGTCGTCATCAGATTTTATTTCCATGTTGGTCATTTGCTTTACAAAGTGCTGTTGTCAGTGCACTGTATATGAGTGTGTGTGTCTGTCTGTGTCTGTATCTGTGCTTCATGTTTGCTGTGAGATGAGGATGTGTGAGGCAGCTGCAGTAGTTCTGTGAACTGACTACAGCAGTCCATTTTGTCTGCTGTTTCTATTTCGTTTTGGAGAGCAACGGAATAAATATTGTTCCCAGTGTATTTTACAGACATGATGACACAGTTTTTGTTTGAAATTCAATGTGTTTGTTTTTACAGGAAGTTAAATCTCGTGTCCAGTGCACAAGTTAAGTTAGTGTTGTTGTTTTTTTTTATTGCTTACCAGTCCATAAGCTCCATGCACCAGCAGTGACTACATTTGTAACCCCAGGCACTGAAGATGGAAATGAATGAGAACAGTGTGGACACGGACTGGCAACCATGCATGCATGCGTGCACATCACATACACTCTGTTGCCAACATCATCACATATAAACTAACCAGGCAGTTATGGATTCAAAATTCACATGGTTTCACCCACTATTTGCGGTTCAGAAAAACATTAAATGGGATGTGAATAAAGATTTCTTTTCAATCTTTTAGCAAGGTTTTAGGTGTGTTTTGTTGTTTTGTTTTGTTTTGTTTTGTTTTGTTTTAGGGAAGAGGGATATTGGCATTCTTTTTGTTTTAATACTGAACAGACCAGTTTTGAAGAGTTGGGGATGGGAGAGATGGAGAGGGAGGGGGGCATCACTTTTAAATGCAAATCGACTCTGCATGAGGGAATTACATTTACAGTTCAGACTATTCATTGCTATGACTGATGTTGTGAAGTATATTAAAACATGTGCCGTAAAAGCAAGACAAATTCATGTGTCAGAGCGAGTGTGAATGCACAGCGTAAACTGTCATATCATAGTTGCAAAGTGAAATGACTGCAGGCGGAAATCTAAACAAATCTTAAATAAATGTCAGCGAACCACCCAGAGAAACGTGGACAAACGAGTCACAAGACAACACACAACGCGTTTCGACCTCTTAGGTCTTCCTCAGGTGAAATAAAGACAGACAAAATAACAAAAATGCACTTAGCTTGATCGCTTCAGATTGCTTCTGAGTTCAGCGCAAGGAAGGCGCTGAACTCAGAAGCAATCTGAAGCGATCAAAGCTAAGTGCATTTTCGTTATTTTGTCTGTCTTTATTTCACCTGAGGAAGACCTAAAGAGGTCGAAACGCGTTGTGTGTTGTCTTGTGACTCGTTTGTCCACGTTTCTCTGGGCGGTTCGAGGTGTGAGGGCAACGCCACAATGTGAGTGATCATACTAATTTTTTTCATCGAATCATTTTAGTGGTCCCATTTATGCACAATGAAATTCACAATTGCTGGCTGCTAACTTGAAAATGTCACTTCACAGTACCGCGCGTAGCTTCAGGCAAAAACGTTGTTTTGCATCATCTGACTGGCAGCTCCCTGGAATCTTAGAGTCTACCTGAAATGATAGATTTTCCTGAGTCAGCGTTAGCAGGTAACCATTTTAACGTGATACAATACTCTGTGCAGATCGTTGTCAAACTTCACACCTCAGACAGGCAGTGCATTTTTTTGTTGTTTGTTGATAGTTTTTTAGCGATTTGTCTCCAGTTGTAGAGATATGTGAATGCTATTTTTCTCTCTTCAGTTCACCTAGACCTCTGCATGGAGCATACAATGCATGATACACTTCAGAACTCCCCAAACCTTCATATCTATCGGAGGATATCCATCTGCAATTTGCTGTTGGCATTGATGTGACAGCTAATGTCTAAAATGTATAGGACTTTTATTAATTATGACTGTACATCTCTGAACACTTCCTGTCTTCAGTAGATTGCCTTTGGCTACTTCACAAGCATGGACTGTAAATAAAATGGACATCAGGTTCTTCTGTTTTCAACAGAAGTCACTGCAGTGGAAGATGCTGAAGTTTAATTTTGATGATGCTGTTGAACATTACATATCCCTTTCTTTTAAAATAAATGTTCATCTCCCATTCTTTTAAAATAAACATTGAAATCCTAAGTCGATCATTTAGCTGTTTTCATGATTTGGATGCTTACGATTTTAATATCATCTCTTGAAGTGATCATGGCATCTTGTCCTGATGAGTTGGTTTCCCTTTCATTATGATCTTCAGCCAGATAAGGCACTGGTTCCAGTTGACGTTGTATCCTTTACAGGACCTGTGTCTAGGATGTATCACACTGGTTTGGTTTGGTCACAGGAAGCCATGATTTCTACTGTGGGACAGCCATCTGACATCTGAACATGGTATGACCTGCGAGTGTTGCTTTGTTTGATGACTGTACCTAGTTGCCATTTCTCTTCTTTCGTCTACTTTACAAAGACTGGGTCAGCAGGGCCTTAAACTGATAATGGGAATGCTGAAAGGTGTGGTGCTTTTTCTAAATTCTCTGAAGCTGTTATTTTCTAGTGATAACTTTTGGGAGGACCTACTGTTCTGTCATACAGAGGATGTAGCAGAGCTGGCAGCCCATCAGAAGTTGAGCAGGCCGGAGATGACAGGTTGTTGACTGGTGTAGTGCGGTTTTCAAGTTTCAAGTGTTTCAAGCAGTGATTTGATGCCTCCCGCTGTAAACTTTTTCGAAATCCTTTTTATGGTGTGAACTGTTTCTCTCAGCGAAATCATTTGACGGAAGATACCCAGGGCTGGACATTACATGATGGACATCACAGGTTGATCCAAAGCCGGCAAACTCTGATGAAACAACCACCAGGGTCCATTGACACCATTTGTACTCCCATGGCAAACAAAGTGTGAAAATGGTTTTCTGAGGGCAGAGCTAGATGTTGTCACTCGCAGTTCATCATTTTCAAAGAATCAACTGTAATAGTTGGTAGTGATTATGAAGTTTTCTTCTGTTTGTGGTGAAATGGTCTGTGACAATTTTTGCCATGGTCTGGATCAGACTGTGTGGGATGTGGGTGGTTCTTTTTGGCTTAAGGACTTGACACTGGAGCAAAATGGCCATGCCGAAACCTTTTAGCTTATTTTTGTACTATCCCAGGCCAGGAGAGGATGTCTTTAGTGCGCGCGAGGGGCATGTCTTCATACCATGATGAGATCTACCAATTTCGATTCATCTTGTTAGTTCCACATATCAACAACAGTGGAGTTGCATTGGTGTCCTGGTCATCTATCTTGGACATAGTTTTTACATTACAGATTTGATGGTTGCGCTGATATTTGAAAAGTTCTTTGGTTTTCTTGTCTTTGACTTAAAGGTTTTTAATCAAAGTGGGAACAACCATTTGAATATTTCAGCATCAACAGTGTCATTTGGCTCTGCTGTCAGAGATTTTCTACACATGAATGATATTCATACTTTTGGAATTACAACAGCATTCTCTGAAGCTTAGTTGGTGCCCTAACAAGTGGCTTCTTTGCAATGATTTCCAATGGCAGGTAGTCTGACTGGACAGTGATCTTCCGACAGTAAAAAAAAAAACTGATGGAAGCATTTACAGCCAAAAACAATAGTATACCATTTCTTTCTATGTGGAAGTATTTACAGCCAAAAACAATAGTATGCCATTTCTTTTTTATGTGGTCCATGGTTTGCTCATTAGTGGTAAGTAACTTTGAAGCACAGATGACTGGTTGGCCATCTTTTAGAACGTATACTCCAAGAAGGTACTTGCTTGCATCAGCCTGTAGTGCGACTTGTATTTCTGTGCAGGTTGAAGGAGCAAAGCCTCCTTTGTTTTTTGCTTTTTTTTTCAAGGCTTCTTGCGGCTTGTCCCAGTGAACAACATTTCTGCTTCTTTGAGAAGATTTGACATAGGTTTAGTGATGTCAGAAAGGTTTGGTGCAAATTTGGCCAGATATGTGATCATGTCGATCAGCGTTTAAAGTGGTTTTTTATCTGTGGGTGGGGCCACGTCCTGGATTGCTTGTAGTTTTAATGGATCAGCTTTTAGGCCTTCAGCAGAGACAAAATGTCAAAAGCAAATCTTTTTAAAGTGCTCACTAGAGTGCATCTTGCTGATTTAGTCCATTTTCCTCCACAGTTTTGCCACTGATGATGAACAAGTGAGGTCACACCGTTTAATCCTTGAAAAACCTCGTCCACTTTTCTCAGAAATTGCCTTTGGAGATGATGACACAATGTAGAAGTCTGTTGAACTCACAGGATTCAAATGATGTATTGAAAGTGGTGAGGTGGGAAGACTTTTTGTGTAACTTCAGTTGCTGGTACCCAGATTGTGCATCTAAGTCACTGAAGTACTTCACTCCTGTCATTTTGGAGAAGGTGTCCTTGAATATAGGCATTTGGTAGTAGGGTTGCTTACTCTTTTATTTAAATCGAGTCTACCATGGGGGGTTTCAGCTCCGTGACCTGGTTTATTATCTCACTTTCTTCCATCTTTTGTGGGTTTTTTTTTTCAGCTTGTCTTTGATTTCATGTGACATGCACTTTGGTGGGTAGAAGGGTGGCTTTGCGTTTAAGTGTCTGGTCACCTCACCTTCACAGTGTCTAGTCCCTGAAAAGACTTGTTTATATCCCTGCAGAATAAGCCAATGTGCTGCTTATTTTTGACAGAAAGAATGAGCTTGATAAACAACAGTTTCAGGGAAGCTTGTGGACCAAGGACTGCTTGTGAAGAAGTGTCATCTACATGGAAGAATCTTCATATGCTTGTCCTTTATACATGATTGATGATGATATGCATCCTGCAATCTTCGGTTTTCTTCTGTATCCAGTCAGTCAGTCTGAGCAAAGCTTCAGTGGTGGTGATTTCGTCATCATCTTGTACAATATAACAGGAATGACGTTTACCTGTTATGTTTAAAACATTCAGCATCACCTGTTTTGGGTGAGAATATGGCACACATACATCTGGCGTTTTACCAGCTGTTGTTTTGATTAACAGGGATTCATCATCCTTATCACTCTTTTCCATAGTGTAGAGTGCTCTCTGGCTATATGGATTCCTGTCTTGCAGTTTTTTCTTTGTCATGCACACTATGAACCAATGATTATGTTTGTGGCTAGTGTGATAAGTCTGGCCAAAAGCAGGACATTCTTTATGACGATGCTTTCCACCACCGTTCTTTCAGGCTATGAAGTTTCCTGGACCCAGTGTGACTGATTTCTGTGAGAGGGGGTTTCTGCTCATCAGACACATTGTTTTGTGACAACATCATGGTGATTCATTTAGTGTTTAGAAGTGTTCTTGTCTGAATAAGTTCTCTTATCTGTACAAACAATGTTGCGATCATTTCACTTACTTCAACACACTCTGGCACCATCTAGAAGATGTGTGCCTTTTATGAACGAAGACATTTCTGATCATTTCTTGTCACCAGCAGAGCGCCTTTAGTACTGTTATCAACTATTGAACACAAACAAAAGGGTCAGTACTCTTGTTTTCAAGCAGAGTCAAGTAAACGTAGAGGAAGACGCATCAGTTCATGGTTCAGTTTTGACAATGAAAACATGAAGACCATGCAGCGTGAAGTCATCTGAGAGAAAATGAATTTCTTGATCAGTAATTCCAATCAATATGCAGCTGTTAGCATCGGATGTAATGGACAGGCCTTAAAAGAAAAGGGCCAGTTCAAACATCTGTGGTCCATTTTTAGTCAAGATGGCAGCTCAGCAAACATGGTATGATGTACCAGCACAGTATTCTGTGTCAGCAATGTACACTGTTATTCAGTTTTTTTTTGACAGCTTCCCACCCCCTCCTATCCCTCTCCTGCCCGTCCTCCATCTAAATGAGCACACCTGCTTACATAATGGGCTTGTGTTTTGTGCGCACAAACACACTTACTGGGAGAAAATGAGAGAGGGGTTAACAGATGGTAAGGGAAGGGACTGTTATTAATGTACTTGATTGACCTAGGCTTTACTCAGTTCTAGTGCCAGTTATATGCTTGAAACTTTTAACAACATTAAGAAAAAAAGGGGTGATGATAATCGGGCCTTTTGACTTGATTATAGAAACAGATACAGCTATATGAATCAGTACACTTGAATTCAAGGTAAATTCATACATATTTGTGTACCCCATCCCACCTCCACCACAACCACCCCTAATAAAAACGTTGCTTGGCTATAGCTAGCTAGTTATACAAGTTCTTTATTTAATTAGAGTATATAAACAACCAGAAACAAAGTTGTGAGAAAGTCTTTGGCTGAAATTTTGAGAATTTTCAAAGAATAAAGAAAGGCCAGAATCATTTTTACCTGTGCACTGTTTTGGCTTTTGGCATTTCCTAATTTTTTCAGAGACCTTACTTCGCTTCCAGATATATTCATGACACTTGGCTGTCTTTTCTGACACAAATCGACTTAGGGCATGAGGCATTTCTGGTATAATCGTAGGCACTTACAGAACCAGCAGGTAAAGAAGGAATAACAAAAATGCCCAGCATGCATGCTATCACATGCACACTCGCACATACTAGATCTAACAGTAAACATGAACATATACTTCATATGCGTGGTGGTGAGTGGTCTTGCTGTCTCACCAATGTAGGTATGGACACAGTTTGACAACCTAGCTGGTACACTACAGCACACTGCTTGAGGGTGCTCCATTTTGTCTGTGACATGAGTCAGTTGGTGGCGTAGGGAGTTGGTGGGTTTGTTGAACACTTTGCATCCATGTTGTTGGAAGGTCCTGCTAGACGCTCCGAGACCAGAGACAGCAAGACCACTCACCACCCGTCTACAAGAACACCAAAACCAATCTACTTCTGCCGTACATGAACACCTACAAGCCACAGGCCACAGTTTCAGCCCCCAAGAAACCAAGAACTTATCAACAGAGCCCTTTCTCACAAAAAGAAAAGTTAAACAAGCCATCAAAATCAAGACCAGACGACCCAGCCTGAACAGAGATCATGGCTTTGAACTTCCCCCTATCTACAATTAGATCCTGAAAAATGTTCACCCCACGCAACAGTCATCCCACCAGGCCTTGCTGCCACAACAGCAACAGTGAGCTGATGAAGACAGGGCGACCCTGTCGAAATATTCTCCAAGTAAGTTTTGATTCTGAGTCTTTAACTACTTTTCTAATGTTGAATCCAGAAACCTATATCGGTATGAAAAGACCATAGTTACACAGCTCAGTTATGATAACCATAAAGAATCTTATTGCCTACTTGTTTGTCATCATAGTTTCAATATTCATCAAATCTCTATTTCATTTTCACAAAGAAAGGTGTAAAAATTTGTGCAGGCATATACAAAAATTGTACAGGCAGTTTGTTGACAAAACATTACAAAAACATGTTCATCATCAGAACATCCAACAACAACCCTCATCAACATCCTCACCATATCGAACAGCTTTACTTCTGCTGCGGCCAGCAGCGCCATAAGAGCTGGCTGGGTTGGGATTGAAAGACTTGTGTTTAAGCATGGTCCAGTCAAAAGTGTAGTCGTACTGGTGGTTCAGGCGCACGGAACAGGATGCGAAACAGCTGACGCAGGTACATGTAATCAGGAGCCTCATCAAAGCTCAACCATCGACAGTAGTTAAGATACATGGCAAATTCTGCTGGAAACTCTGAAGACAGAGGAATTCAGATACATGGCAAATTCTACTGGAAAACCCTGAAGACAGAGGAATTCAGATACATGGCAAATTCTACTGAAAAAATCCTGAAGACAGAGGAATTCAGATGCATGGCAAATTCTGCAGGAAAACCCTGAAGACAGAGGAATTCAGATACATGGCAAATTCTGCTGGAAAACCCTGAAGACAGAAGGATTCAGATACATGGCAAATTCTGCTGGAAAACCCTGAAGACAGAGGAATTCAGATACATGGTAAATTCTGCTGGAAAAACCCTGAAGACAGAAGGATTCAGATACATGGCAAATTCTGCTGGAAAACCCTGAAGACAGAGGAATTCAGATATATGGTAAATTCTGCTGGAAAACCCCCTGAAGGCAGAGCAATTTCAGATACATGGTAAATTCTGCAGGAAAAGCCTGAAGGCAGAGGATCGGAGTGCTACTCGAAACTAGATAGATTTGTCCATCATTCAAAGGAAGTTGTCAACTCATGGCACACGGAAAAATAATGGTGATTCATACTTTAAAAAATTTTTGTTTTCTTACCTCCAGCCCTCAAGAACAATAGCTAGGGCCTATCTTGTTTTCAACGAAAACTCGAGTTCATTTATACGAAAGTGGCCGTACCAGATGGTGTCTTGTTTCCAGGCCTGTCTCTTTACTGTGTGCGTGTCGATCAATGCGGGTGTCTCGGTTCACCGAGTTCTGTCCAGTTCCTTGTGACGGTATAAACAACTCCCCAAGAGCAGTTACCCTGGTCCCCTGCAGAATTTGGGAGACGAGAGGTGGGAGAATAAATGGCTTAGACTTGCATTGAAGCATTTACAAAATGCCAGCTGAAGACGACACGTTTCAAACTACAAGGGTGTACCATAGAATGTGAAAAATATACATTAAAGGATCTTCCGGTCACGAACTGTATGAACTGAAGTCCGGGCTGTTTCCGCCAGTTACGCCCTCTGGCGGAACATCTCGATCACGCAGCTGGCTGGAGATGGGTGATCCCCCCCCCCCCCCCCCCCCCCCCCCCCCAGTGGTTTACCTGAGAGACATGGCAGAGAATATGGAAGCTCGAAGCTGCCTAAGGGGAGTAGTGGAGGCTCGCTAGACTACTTTTCTTTCGTAGATTTTTGCACCCCCTCTCTTGTGTATGTGTGAGTGTGAGAGAGAGAGAGAGAGAGAGAGAGAGTCCTGTGTGAGAAGCATGTTTTGGTAGCGCGGACTGCCCACAGAGCGGTTAAGTCAACGTTAGTGAGAGCGGTTCCACTGGCAGCCTGCGTAGGTCGCTGTGCTGGCTCTTCTATCCACTAGGTGTTGAAGAACCCCATACATCAGGATTCCCATAAAAGATAAATAAAAATAAACAATCGAGAACGGGGAGCTAATTCTACCTTTTAATCAACGAGCCAACAGGATTAATCTCCCTTAGTGAGTTCACATATGGCACCTTAATGATTGAATTCAGTATTCGCCCCTTTTCCACTCTGCAGGGAGGAAGGGGGAAGTGGAGGGGGGGGGGGGGGGGAGGGGGGGTGTGGCTAAAGTTTGGTCAGGTAAGTAAGTTACAAAACTACTTTTAGTGGTAAAATTCTTTTTCTTCATATTTACCTGTCCAAACAAAATGCCTGCATATCAACGAGGATGGTGGGAATTCTCACCAGCCTCCACGAAAACAAATTATCACGTGCCTTGCCACCGCGGGGCTGTGTCTGTGTCTTCACCTCTTACAGATTGTACTTATAGCCACGTGAGTTTTGCGTGTTTGTGGCGCACTCTTAGACTGACTCCAGTGTTGTAAATCTTAAAATGATTAAGAACAGGCATGTAGTACATTTCTTGCCAATGAATTCAACATGAGAAAGTATTTGTTCTTTATTAGAACAAGTTTTCGCCATATAAAGAGTGCTAAGCTTACTTGCGTGGCATTTAAAGACAAAAAAAAAAGCCTACCACTTTATCTTTTTGAATGAGTTGCTGGTAAAACAACAGAAACGAAACAAGATACAAAGCATATAAACGTACTCTCAGTTTATCTTGAATACGCGTGAGACATTCCATAAAAAGAAAACCATCTTGGGCTGGTGTAACCATCAGCAGTGACCTATAATGAACATACTTACAAATTTTCAGTAAGATTGGCCAAGAACTTTCCGATATCTTCCATAAAGAAGAAAACCATTATGGGCCATTAGTAACGGCTATAACGGTAAACTTAAACATCGGTCATCATCCATGACCCCAAATGAACATGCCTACAAATTTTCAGAAAGACCGGCCACGTACTTTCTGAGATATTCCATGAAGAAGAAAAACCGTTACAGACTGTTATAGCCGTTAGTAACGGCTATAAGGGTAAACTAAACACCGGGCATCATACACGACCCATAATGAACATACCTACAAATTTCAGAAAGATCGGCCACGTACTTTCTCAGACATTCCATAAAGAAGAAAAACCATAGCCGTTAGTAACGGCTATAAAGGTGAAGTAAAACATTGGGTATCATCCGTGACCCATAACGAACATACCTATAAATTTTCAGAAAGATCGACAAAGCGTTTTCTGAGATATTCCATAAAGAAAAAAACCGTTATGGGCCGTTAGTAACGGTTACAACGGTAAACTAAAACATCAGGCATCATCCGTAACCCATAGTGAACATACCTGCTAATTTTCACAAAGATCGGCCTAGTACTTTTTGAGATATTTCATGTGGAAGAAAAACAGTTACAGGCCGTTACAGCCCTTAGTAACGGATATAACGGTAAACTAAAACATCGGGCATTAATTGTGACCCATAATGAACATACCCGCTAATTTTCAGAAAGATCGGCTAAGTACTTTCTGAGATATTCCATAAAGAAGAAAAAAACCGTTATGGGCCGTTACAGCCGTTAGTAACGGCTATAACGGTAGACTAAACATCTGGCATCATCCGTAACCCATAGTGAACATACCTGCTAATTTTCACAAAGATCGGCCACGTACTTCTGAGATATTCCATGAAGAAAAAAACCCATTACAGGCCGTTACAGCCGTTAGTAACGGCTATAACGGTAAACTAAACATTGGGCATTATTCGTGACCCATAATGAACATACCTCCAAATGTTCAGAAAGATCGGCCCATAATGGTTTTCTTCTTTATGGAAAATCTCAGAAAATTCTTGGCCGATCTTTCTGAAAGTTTTTAAGTATGTTCATTATAGGTCACAGATGATGACCGATGTTTACCAAAATAGCCATTACTAACGGTTAGACCAGGCCAAGACGGTTTTTCCTCTTTATGAAATATCTCACGCGTATTCAGGATAAACTGGGAGTACGTTTATATGCTTTGCATCTTGCCTTCATTCTCTCTCTCTCTCTCTCTCTCTCTCTCTCTCTCTCTCTCTCTCTCTCTCTCTCTCTCTCTCTTCTCTTCTTTCTTCTTCTTCTTCTTCTTCTTCTTCTTCTTCTGCTGCTGCTGCTGCTGCTGCTGCTTTCTTTGAATTGTTCATTTTTTTTTTTTTTTAGACGGTCTATACGGAGAGGTTGTCAGAATCTGAGACTGTGTTTCTGCTCCTCGGGAGATTTTCTTTTAAAGGTTCTCTGTTTTTCTACTCTCAGTTCTTATAGAACAGGGCGTACTTTAGAATGGGAACGAAGAAATGGTGTGTGTGTGTGTGTGTGTGTGCGCGCGCGCGCGCGCGCGCGCGCGTGTCCGTCCGTTCGTGGTCAAAATGTGTTCCATTCGCTCCAGACAAAACTACTGGGCTGATCTTTCTGAAATTTGTAGGTTTGTTCATTATGGGCCAAAGATGATGCCCGATGTGTTATTTTTTTCTTTAATTTACCGTTATAGCCGTTACTAACAGCTGTAACGGTTTTTCTTTTTTATGAGTATCTCAGAAAGTACGTGGTCGATCTTTCTGAAAACTTGTAGGCATGTTCATAATGGGTCACAAATAATGCCCGACGTTTTAGTTTACCGTTATAGCCGTTGCTAACGGCTGTTACGGTCTGTAAAGGGTTTTCTTCTTCATGGAATATCTCGGAAAGTACGTGGTCGATCTTTGTGAAAATGAGCAGGTATGTTCATTATGGGTCATGGATGATGACCGACGTTTTACTTTACCGTTATAGCCGTTACTAACGGCTGTAACGGGTTTTTTTTATGGAATATCTCAGAGAGTATGAGGCCGATCTTTCTGAAAACTTGTAGGTATGTTCATTATGGGTCACAAATAATGCCCCGACGTTTTTAGTTTATACCGTTATAGCCGTTACTAGCGGCTGTAACGGCCTGTAACGGTTTTTCTTCTTCCGATCTTTGTGAAAATTAGCAGGTGTGTTCACTATGGGTTATGGATGATGCCCGATGTTTCAGTTTACGTTTATAGCCGTTGCTAACGGCTGTAACTGCCCATAACGGTTTTTCTTCTTTATGGAATATCTCTGAAAGCACTTTGTCGATCTTAAATTTGTAGGTATGCTCACTATAGGTCACGAATGATACCTGATGTTTTCTTTTACCGTTATAGCCATTACTAACGGCTATAACTGCCCATAATGGTTTTTTCTTCTTCATGGAATATCTCAGAAAGTATATATGGCCAATCTTTCTGAAAATTTGTAGGTATGTTCATTATGGGTCACGGATGATGCCCAATGTTTTAGTTTACCATTACAGCCGTTACTAATGGTTATAACGGCCTGTAACGGTTTTTTCCTTTTTATGGAATGTCTGAGAGTGTACTTGGCTGATCTTTCTGAAAATTTGTAAGTGTGTACATTATGGGTCACGGATGATGCCCGACGTTTTAGTTCACCGTTATAGCCGTTACTAACGGCTATAACGACCCATAACGGTTTTTCTTCTTTATGGAATATCTCAGAAAGCATTTTGTCGACCTTCCTGAAAATTTGTAGGTATGTTCATTATAGGTCACGGATGATACCCGAAGTTTTACTTTACCGTTATAGCCGTTACTAACGGCTATAACTGCCCATAACGGTTTTTCTTCTTCCTGGAATATCTCAGAAAGTATTTGGCCAGTCTTTCTGAAAATTTGTAGTTATGTCCATTATGTGCGACGGATGATGTCCGACGTTTTAGTTTACCGTTATAGCAGTTACAAACGGCTATAACGGCCCATAACGGTTTTTCTTTTTTATGGAATGTCTGAGAAAGTACTTGGCTTTCTGAAAATTTGTAGGTATGTTCATTATGGGTCACGGATGATGTCCGACGTTTTAGTTTACCGTTGAAGCCGTTACGAACGTCGAACGGCTATAACGACCCATGACGGTTTTTTTTTTTTTTTTTATGGAATATCTCAAGAAGTACGTGATCTTTCTGAAAATTTGTAGGTATGTTTCATAATGGGGTCACAGATGATGCCTGATGTTTCTAGTTTACCGTTATAACCGTTACTAACGGCTATAACGGCCCATAATAACGGTTCTTCTTTTTTATGGAATATCTTAGAGTGTAGTGGCCGATATTTCTGAAAATTTGTAGGTGTGTTCATAATGGGTCACGGATGATGCCCGATGTTTAAGTTTACCGTTATAGCCGTTACTAACGGCCCATAAAGGTTTTTTTTTCTTTATGGAAAATCTCAGAAAGTACTTGGCCGATCTTTCTGAAAATTTGTAAGTATGTTCATTATAGGTCACAGATGATGGCCGATGTTTAACAGAATAGCCATTACTAACGGTTAAACCAGCCCAAGACAGTTTTTTTCCTCTTTGTGGAATATATCACACGTAGGGTAAAGGCTTGGAAATTGACCCCCCTAAGAAAAAGGTCCTTGTTCAGGCCTGCAAAGCAGCTGAGAACTGGTTAGTTTTATCCCAAATGATAGCAGACAGACTTTACCACAAGTCTGAAAGCAGTCATCTCTGAAAACTGAAAATTTATTTTGCTAGAAACAAAAAACGAAATTGGTACAATATAGCAACACTACTTGTGAAATCGTACCTTCTGTCATCTGATATCGGACCACATATGCCTACACACAATAGACCGCATTAAACTGACAAAATCAGACTCTGAAACACGTCCAGATAACTGACAAACTGCATTTTCATTTAAAAATTACCGATATGATAAACACAATGATAGATATCAATAGTAAAACCTTTCTTGCAACAAAGATACATTAGTCACAAATAATTTCAGACGCTTCAAATCAGAGGACTAAACAAAGCAGTTTGAACAGTTGAGCAGCTCTGCTCAAAGTTACAAGTAAACAAAGTTGGAGCCAGGAAACAAAAAGTTAAATAGATCTTTCTTCTCCTTTAGTTAGATCCAAATTGTCATATGCACAAGAGGTTTTTTTTTATAGTGCTCCTAAGTACTTATTAAAAAAATAAGCTTCAATGTATAGACTCTAAGGCATTCAGATTAGCCCTTGGTGTTCCATTTCAAACTTCAGCTTTAGGAACATACCATGAAGCTGGTGTATTACCTCTTGATGACCACCGTGAACTAGCCTGCGCTAAGTACATTCTTCGCTGCTCAACTGTTCAAACTGCTTTGTTTAGTAACTTAGTAACTTTGTTTACTTATAACTTTGAGCAGATTAAGAGATTTTCTCGTTTGCTTTATTATATGTTCCAAGTGAAAATTCCAAGAAAGATTTGACATAAGATGCACACCAAGGAATTTAATCTCAGAAGTGCAGCACAATGTAGTATTATGTACTTTGAAGTAAGGAGTATTATGACCCCTGCATCAAATAGCATCATACGCGATTTTTTCAGACAGGCGTACGCCATTATCAGACATGAAGTTCGCAATGTTATCTAACTCTTTTTGATATATTCTTCTAATGTAATTAACAGATCTTTTTGATGTGTTCTTTTTTAATGTGGCGTTCAACCATAAGCAGATGTCATCCGCATATTGAATTAAGTTAAAAAATTTTTTTAATGTGTTTATGTAAATCATTGGTTAAAATATTAAAGAGAAGAGGGGCGATCACAAAGCCTTAAGGGATACCCACATCTAGTAATCTTTTGGACGAACAAGTATTACTAATTCTTGTCTGAATACTTCTGTTGGTCAGGAACGTTTTAAAACAAATTTATAAATATGACCAGAAAAGACCTATGGTTTTTTAACTTATATAAAAGCCTATCATGCCAAACTTGATCAAATGCCTTGTTGATATCGAAAAATGTGGCGAGAATGTTTTGTCTTCTAGCAAACTGGTGTTTAATTTGCGTAGTTAGCTTTACAAGATGATCAATAGTAGACCTGCCCTTTCTGAAACCAGCCTGGTTTGCGGGGATAATGCCATTTTTTTTCAGAATAGTATGTCAGTCTGTTTAGAACAATTATCTCCATCGGTTTACAGACATGAGATGTAAGAGTTATAGGTTGATAGCTATTTGTGTTTGTCATTGATTTTCCATTCTTTAAAACGGGAACAACAATGAGTCTCTCCATATGGAACGTATATTCCCTTCAATCCAACATTTATTAATAATTTCATGTAGAAGTAAAACAAAATTTTGTGGTATATGTTTTAACATTTCATTAAAAATGGCATCTAAACCAACAGACGTTTTCTTTTAGACAATGAAGAAATAGCAGAGTGTAATTCCTGAAAAGTATTATCAGCATTTAGATAATGATCATTATTTTCATCAGGATCAGCGTACATTTTTTTAAAATGGTTTTCCCTCACAGTTCTGCATTTGTCTGATAAACTATAGAAGGAGCTATTTTTTTTAAAACATGTTGGCAAATAATTCTGCTTTTTGGTATGCCAAAGGAAATTTTCCAACACCTA
>JADBJO010001209.1:272500-275000 GCA_016801955.1 Conus betulinus | reverse complement strand
GTTTATTCTTGGCAAACGTTTTCAAGATGCCGGGCTGCGTGACCTTTGCATCGAGTCTGGACTTGTAGCAGAAGGCTCTGTCAGCAAAGTATTTGAAAGCAAGCTCTACAAGCGAGGTCTCAGGGCACACAAGTGCATCCTTGGAGCACTCATGCGAATGATGTGCACTGCTTCATCTCCTGGCTAAGAGACAATCACACTGATGTCATAGCGCTCCTGCGGGAACTTGAAGACAAACTTGCTGATTTCCCTGATAACATCTGCCAAGACACCTTCAAATCGCGCTGCTACAAGAATCAAGTACCAACAAGATCTTCCAAGCATGGGAAGACTTTCTGCAGCACTTACGTGTTGAAAATGGAGAACTGTTCCATTCTAGATGACCTACGTTTGACCTGGTTCAAGATCTTTTTCTTGGTCTTCTGCGAGCAGCCCGTGAAGGAAACTGGAGTTTGCATCTCCATGCCATCCGTTCACTGATACCCTGGTGCTTTGCTTATGACAAGTTGAATTATGCCAGGTACCTTCCAGCATATTATGGAGAGATGACAAACCTGCCCCAGGAACACCCTGAGATTTATCAGGAATTCAGAGATGGCAAGTTCGCTGTTCAGCTTTCAGAGGAAAATCCCTTTGGGCGAATCCCAGTTGACCAGACTATAGAGGTCACCGTGAACAAAGACATTCAAACAGTGGGAGGGACCACAAGGTTCAGCATGCAGACAAGTGCAGTCAGTAGGTGCTATCTTACTTCTGAGTACTAAAGTGGATTCTTAGCAAGGCTTATGGAACTGGTCAGTTCAAACAGACAAGGATTCAATCATCCAGACCTGCAACAGTCAAGGATCAAGGTGAACGAGCAAGCTGTATCTGCTGTGGAAGAGACACTGTCGAGCTGGATCAACCCATTTGAAGAGAACTCTCATCTTGTCAGTGTTTCATCTGGTGCCACTGCGCCAGCAGACGTAGCAACTAACATCAAAGAAGCCCATGAAAGAGGAGAAAAAGCCTATGCTGTGTTCAAGGAGAACAGACTGGAAACTGCACCACTTCAAAAAAAGTTCCATGACCCATTGAAGAAATGTTCACTGAAAACATTTGGAACAGTTCTAAAGAAGAAGCAAACAAACAAGGTGCCAAGATGGGCGATCAGTGATCTTGAAAGCAGACAGAGCACTGTTTGGCAGCATGGTGGTGATGGGTCAGGCCAGAAATATCGACATGAAAGAGCTTCTGCGTCACCCTCTGGGACCACTTCCTTGGTCTCTTGCCACTCGTGATGGGCGGCTGAGGAAAAACAAACAAGTCGTCTTTGGCTAAAAGCTTGCAAAAAAAAAAGCTCAACACTAGTTGACTCACTGCTACAACATTCTGCTACTATTGTGGATGGTATGGCACTCTTGCAGCGTGTCAAGGTCACAGAACAGACTAAGTTTGAGGAAGTTGCAGAGATCATCTTCTCAATGGCATTGAATGAAACGTCTTTCAGCACAAGGCTTGACATTGTGTTTGACTGTTACTGGGACCAGTCCATCAAATACACGGAGAGAACAACAACTCGTGGGGGCGAATCCAGTGACTTGAGAGTGCAGAATATTGCTCCAGGACAGATGATCAAGCAATGGCGCAGATTCCTCACTGAAGATGCAAACAAGACATGACAGGCCTGGTCAAGTTTCTTGCTGATGACTGGAGGGGACAGAAGTACAAAGAAAAGCTTGACCAGCTGGGAAAGGTCATGCACTTCACTTGTTCACTTGTTCTCTCCGTGTATTTGATGGACTGGTCCCAGTAACAGTCAAACACAATGTCAAGCCTTGTGCTGAAAGACGTTTCATTCAATGCCATTGAGAAGATGATCTCTGCAACTTCCTCAAACTTAGTCTGTTCTGTGACCTTGACACGCTGCAAGAGTGCCATACCATCCACAATAGTAGCAGAATGTTGTAGCAGTAAGAGAGCTGCTTTCGTCTGTCTGCTGTGAGGTGCCAGGTTATTCCAGAGCTTCAATGCTGGCAATAGGAAGCTGCTGGCAGGATGTTATTTCATGCTGATCATGCTGTCAAGGAAGGATATGAAGCTGCCATCGTCAGTTCCGAAGATAGACGTTTTTGTGCTGAGCTTGGCCTGCAGCTACAAGATCCCAGCACCACTCTTCCAGAAGAAAAGAACGTCAGCACAGACACACCTGACTGATGTGAAACAAACTGCTGATTCTCTGGGGACAGATGTCTGTGATGTACTGATGGGAATGCACGCTTATAAAGGTTGTGACACAGTCAGTGCTTCTGCAGGAAAAGGAAAAGCCAGTGCTCTGTAGATCCTGAAGACAAACAAGGCTGTGTGTTTTTGCACATTTTAAGAATTAGGGTAGAGCTGGCACTTGACAGGTGAACTGTTTCAGAGGCTTGAGTGTTTCACTTGCAGACTTTCTGCACCATGAGAGACTATCACTGATGTGGATGAGCTACGGTATCAACTTTTTTCCGTGCCAAGAATG
>JADBJO010001209.1:230000-267500 GCA_016801955.1 Conus betulinus | reverse complement strand
TATTATCACCATTACCGTTACTATCATTGTTATCATTTCTATCATTATTATCAATACCAGTGTTATTATTGATACTAACATCATTACTATTATCATCACCATCATCATCGCCACAAACACCGCTGTCACGACAATCCCCTTACGCCTCTTCTTTCTCTCGTATTACAAGTGCTATTGTTATGTGATTCGTTTGTCGACGTTGTTTGGCAAAGCTATGATAAACATTTCAGATTTCCGCCTTCAGTGGCCTCAATTAGCAACTAGAAGGCAACTAAAATGTGAAACTGATAAAAGCAAATAACGGCAAACCACACTGCGTTCGTGCACAGATAGGTGTGAAATGTCTACCATCAGTGTGAAATATGGCAGCTTTTTCCTGACAGAAAACTTCTTTCATAGATTCAAGGAAATATACTTGATAAAAGATTATATACACTGCATCTTCAGACGCTTTGGCACAGCGTGTGTAGTGTGTCTGTGATGAAAGGTAGCCTACGTGAGACGTAAGGCGTGCGTGCGTGCGTGCGTGTGTGCGTGCGTATGTGATTCTGAAAGGTCCGCTGTTTGCACTCGTTGCACAATGTCAGACACCCACGTGGTTCTTTGATTTGGAAGGACCGTGTTCCCCCTCTGTGATAAACGTTCCACATCGTTCCCGGAAACATTTGGTATTATGTCCGAAACATGAGGGTCTGCCGTTTTAAGTGTCTTTAAGAGTAGGCTAATCAAGACAGGCTCCAGCCAGCTCATCTCGCGCACCATCTCGAAAGATCCTAATGTTCTTTCGACGTCATCTACCGAACCAATGCAAGGGTGGCAAGCATGCGTGCCAGTGTCAGAATGTCCTGGTTATTTGCATTATCTGTTCAAAGTTCTTCGGCCTGAATTTTTCTGTAACGACTTCGCTTCAAGTTACACAAGCAGTAGCTGATTGGAGTCGGAGTTCGAAAGAAAGATCCAGCTGCCCGTCTTATTGCTTTCTCACAACTCAAGCAACGGACTAAGTGTTTCTGACTGAGCGATTTTGTTGGGAAGTGAATCGTCGATGCAGGCAGTACAAAGGCCTTATGTCGAAGATGCGTGTGTCATGAAAATGACTTCAATATTTTCATTGCGTTCCTCTTCTGTTTCATAATTTCTGTGTGCCTGTATTCACGATAGCATTTCGCCTGAATTAAGATTTGAACACTGCATATATTAGCTGTCTTGGAAAACTCTATGAATGTATAGCGCTGTTTTAGGTGAGCGTTTCATCAGTGCCAGCTGGACTTTCATAGCTTCAAGATGTTGGGAGACAGTGTGAGTTCAGCTTTTAACCCCCATTTGTAATCTTTAAATCTAACCATCCTTTTCTACAAACGCTTTCTAACGTATGGTTATGGGTACTGTCGTTTTGGTTCCTTGACGTTAACTGAACACTTTTATTTGCTTTTATTTTCCGCTTGTATTTTCATTTTTGTGGTTGCATCATTTCGTGGGACTTGGCCCCCCACTCTTCCTTACACATCCCCTTTTGGCTTGTAAACAATAAGGAGTTTTGGCACGATAGATGGTGTTAGGAAATCTGCAAGGCAGGTAATCCATCGTGGAGCTCGCGTTCAGCGAGAGTGATCCCATCGTTGTCATGCGATAGAGACCGCTGGTGGGCACGCCGAAAGCAATGTTGCCCCATTAGTCAGCTCACCAGTTCAATCAGAGAGACAAAATGCCAAAAAATAGGTGTGAAACAGTGCGCCTGAAATGAAGACGGTCACTATCTCGATTGTTACCCTAGCGTTCGCTTCTTATCACACATTTGACTCTCTTGGTCTGTTCGTTTAGCCCATAAAGAGAGGAAAGGGCATTTTGCAACGGAGAGGCAGAATTATCTTTTTCTGATTTTTTTTTTTTTCGGAACAGGTCTATGTTGAGTGGATCATCCATGTCAAAGTTCTTTCCTTTCTCTAGGAGATTACGTGCCTGAGCTGTGTAAAAAAAAAATGAATGTGCGTTTAGTCTCAACGCTACTTAGTGTACAGCAGGTGCGACTCTCCGCAGGCAAATGCCTTGTAGTGGTCGGTTATTTCCAGGTGGGCACGATCCCCAAGAGGTGGATGACACTGATGTGTGACTTGTGTATGTCTGTGGATGTTGCGTTATGCTCCAAGCAGGAACTTGTACAGTGGCATCTAAACAAACACAATATTAATAAACACACGTGGACAATCAAAGTGCTGTCGAAGTTAATTCACCTGTTGATTCTTCTTCCTAATCCTTGATATATCGATATCTATCATCTTCATGCTTTTCCCCCGTTTTGTTTGGACTGGTAAATGGGCCCAAATTATAGCAGAAAGACTGAAACAGAAAGCATTAAGAATGGAAATTTACACGTACCTGAAACTAACTAAAACATTAAAGCACCAAAACTAGGGTGATAAAAATGTTTGAACTAACAAAACACAGACGGACATCAGAGGAACTATAGACTTCTTTCCGTGAAATTGAAAAGTTTATTACTCTAAATGATTTCAACACAAAATCTGCAATGAACGTTCGTGGGCCTCCCACACTAACAGCAGCATCATTACAGCTGTCACAAACAGAGCATTTTGCGTTTATTTTCGGCATTTTTGTCGATTAATCTATTTTTTGTGTGCGTTGTAATTAATGCAATGAATATGGAATCCACCGCAAAGAAAGGATATTTTAAAAGAAAATACGAGTCCTGTTATGAAACACATTAATGCAGCCTGCCCAACCTGATAACTGAACGCATACCTTAGCGTTGTATGCTTTACACTTGTTCACTGAGAACTGGGTCGGTGCCTCTGTGTTCCTGGTCACTATGAGAAAAAGCCCGCATGCCGGTAATAAACAGCATCTTCCAGTGGGTGGCAAATTTTCTGAAGGTGCGCGCTAACCGTTGACTGGCGTGATGGACAGCACGTGGCATGCGCGCGGCCGTGGGAAAGAAATGAATCCTGTTGAATCTTCTTCAATGATGTCTGGTAGCACTTGATTTATACCTTCGCTGAACAGGATGAGTCTATTTTACAAATCACATTTAGAAGCGAGACAGGCCTCCGTTTTAACATATTGCCTTGGTCTTACACCTTTAGGGATAGAAATTATAATTCCTTTTTCTTTGCACACAAGATAAGTCTCCTTTCCTGAAGCCTCATTCAATGCTTTTACAAGAAGCCCATCTAATTTCTTTTTAAAGAAAATTCAAAGAACTCTGCACTGAAACCATCTGTTCCCGGACTTAATCAATTTTAATTCCACATATATAGGACACGTAGCTTCTTCTGACTGATTTCTCCATCTAACCCTCTTTGTGTCTCTTTCTTTTAGGCATGGGAAATCGTTAACTAAGTTACTGATCTGCAGTCTACGTTATAACGATTAATACAGTCTCTGCATTTCTCGGATGATGTCTTTTTAGCTTGTTCAATTATCATTTTTCTGGTCTATGGTTCATATCTTAATGACAGGGTAACTTGTCTAGACTGCAAAAGATAACCATTCACTTTCTCTCCATCAGCTATACATCGAGCAGTCGAGTTCCCATTTCTTTTTCACGAGTGTGTTTCTGTTGTTCTTTTTCAGTTCTGTTGATTTCATGTCTTATTCACCTTTCGTTTCAAATTGATCCAGTTTTCGAATATCCTTTTTTTCCGAGTGAAAACGAAAGTTTTTTTCGTACAAAAAAAATAGCACCATGAAAAGAAAGAACTCGACGTTTTCAACAAATCAGTCTGCAATACAATTTCACGTTCAGACGACAAGGAAACATTCTAACCATAATCGATTTGTTCATATTTGTCACTGCTAGACGGAAAAAAAGCCAGTCTGTAATACGTTTGTAACACTGACTACAGTGGAGTGGGATCTCGTGTACACGTTCTTCTCCTGGCCTCAGTCGAGTCATACATAGCTCGAAGGGATAAGAAAGAACAGCCTATACAAGTAAATTCACATCATTCGCACAAATTGTTTCAAGACTGTCGAACAAGTGACCCGCCTATCGTGGTCTATCCTCCTTCTCTCCTAAATCCACCCACCATTTTTTCCCTTTTTTTTTTTTTTTTTTTTTTTTTTTTTTTTTTTTTCATTTTTCCTGTTTTGTTTTGTTTTTTTCATAACCCCGCACCCTTGCTCACTGTTTCTGAATTACATTCGAAGCCTTCATTGTAAGCCACAAGTTTCACAGTTACCTCCCATGTATTATCGCGAACACACTCGCGTAAGTTACTTTTCCACTTGCTGCCAAACGCACACGCAGAAAGCGTTGTTTGAAAGAAGATGTTTCTAATCAACATTATCAGCGTAAAGTCAGAAGTCAATTTTGTTCAATTATTACTTTGTTATCATTGAAAATACTCACTTAGAACTCTTTTCCCAGTTATCACGATAATTAGTTGTATGACAAAAGGAGGGATCAAAAGGGGTGGAGAACGAGGGAGGGGGGAGGGGCTGGTATTTTTCCCCAGTAGGGCTAGCGGGGGGCAACATGCTAAAAAAAAAAAAAAGCCATTTTAGTGAATCCGCGGAACCTCCCCTCTCCGTTGTAAATTATCTTTGTCTTTGTAACTAATTGTAGTATGAGAGGACACTTTTCAATCTTCAATTTTCTTAATTGTTGTTGCAACCACACACACACACACACACACACACACACACACGCACGCACGCACGCACGCACGCACGCACACACACACACACACACATACACACACACACATAGACGACCTTTACACTTTATTTCAGTCTTCCCTTATAGCAGCTGCAGATAATTCTATTCCAAGGATACATATATCTAAACCAGGGAAGCACGAAGGAAATGTATGGTGGAATGATGACTGCAAGCGCGCTGTTGATGAAAAGAAAGAAAAATATAAGATATATATCAGGGACAAAGGAACAGACCAAAAAGACAGAAAACAGAGAGAGAAATGAAAATGGCTAGTAAGCATAGTGATGAAATAATCCAAGATGCAAAGCAGCACTACTGGTCCACATTTTGCAAAACTGAAATAAAAGACATAAGGATATAGGAAAAATTGGCAGGAGATAAAAAAGTAATGAAAAATGGCATTTAAGTTTCCACATATCCAATAAAACAAAATGATAATCCCTTACCAAGTGCCCAGCAGAAAGCCGAAGCCTTCGCTAACATGTTTGCCAATGTCAGCTGTGAAAATGGTTTATCAAAGATTCGTAATGAGTATAGAGACCAAGAAGAGCAAAAAGAAATTTACAAAGATCCTATTCCTGATAATACAAACTATATTAATGCACATCTAACGCTTCAGGAACTCAAAGATGCAATAAATTCCATCCCAAATAAAAAAAAAAATCGGTGGGACTGGACGCAATTTCGAATCAAATGCTAAAAAATCTGCCTGAAAATTTTTATCAATTTCCTGTATGAAATATTTCAAAAATGCTGGTGTGATGGTGATATGCCAAAAATTTGGAAAGAATCAATCGTGGTTCCCATTCACAAACATGGCAAAAGCTGCACAGACATAAACAGTTATAGACCTATAGCATTAACATCCCATGTATGCAAACTTTTGGAAAGAATCGTTTTAAAACAGACTTACACACTTTTGTGAGAAGAATGAAATAATACCTATAAATCAGGCCGGTTTCAGAAAGAGTAGATCGACAACAGAACAATTAGTGAAACTTACAACAACACATAAAAAAGCAATTTGCTAGACGTAAATGTATATTAGCGACATTTTTTGACATAAATAAAGCTTATGATCAAGTCTGGCATTCTCGGCTCTTACTTAAATTAAAAAAACATAGGTCTGTCTGGTCATATTTATGATTATATCAATTGTTTTCTAAAGAATCGAAAAATTCAAACTAGAATAGGAAACACGTATTCAACTAAAAGAACTCTTACCATGGGTATCCCCTCAAGGGTCAGTTATTGCTCCTTTCCTATTTTCATTACTAATGCATGATTTACCCAGTAAAATATCTAAAAAATGTCATCTTGATTCAATATGCTGACGATATATGCATGTGGATGGAAGTAACCTTAAAAAAGAAAACCCCACTACGTAGCATAAACCATACCAAAAAAGTGTATCAAAAAGAGCTCGACATTATAGCAGAGTACTTGACAAAGAATGGACTAAGTTTATCTGAAGAAAAAAAAAAAAGATTGTTTTATTCAACAGTGGCTCGAATCCCGACAAAATGCCTGTTTTCAAAATGAATGGAATAGTTCTTAATTATGCTTCACAGATCAAGTTTTTGGGCGTTAACCTCACATCGAAAATGTCTTGGAATCAACACATAGATTATTTGCTGACAAAAGTAAGGAAAACTTTAAATTTTCTCAAAATTGTGAGTACACAGAGATGGGGACAAGACACGTCCACTCTAATTTATCTATGTAAAATGTCTAATAAGATCAAAATTAACATACGCGCAAGAAGTGTTTTTTAGTGCACCAAAATATCTGTTAAAGAAGCTTCAAAGCATAGAATGTAAAGCGCTCAAACTTGCAATGGGTCTTCCCACCCATGCATCTTGTCTTCGAACATATAATGAGGCTCAAATTTTACCCTTAGATGATCAGAGGGAAGTGGCTGCCACGAAATTTGTGATAGAAGTGTTCCAGTTAAGAATGATGTGAAAAATGAAATTAAAATTAGATCAGATATCGACTTTCCTACACGTGCAAAAACAATATCCTCTCAGATTACTCTGGCAACGTATACATCTGAGCTTAGGCAAGCCACGGGCATTACTGTTGACGAAAAGTCTGTATCTGCAAGGCCGTCTTTCTTCCTACCCTACACCACCCTGGGAACTTCAAAGGGCCCAATTTGATATTGACCACACTGATTTAAAAAAGAAGGACAATATAATATAGTGGCAAGCAATGCTAAATTTCATATTGAAGAGAAAATATCCAAATCATTTAAAAGTATACACAGATGGGTCATTAATTCAAAAAAAATGCGGGCTCTGCTTATTTGATACCTGATTTAAAAGTAGAGAAATGTTTTTCACTGGGGAAAAATAAATCGGTTTTTTTACTGCGGAACTTACTGCAATATTAATGGCGTTAAATTATCTTCTAAATTTCCCACGATCTATATTTCAAGTACTTTTTTGTGTTGATTCAAAGTCTGTGCTTCAGGCACTGAAATCATTAAAACTGAAGAATAGATCAGAAATGATAATTGAAAATTAGCTGTTTAATTCATGCTCTCTCTATACAAGGCACGGCAATTACTTTTCTGCTGGATACCGTCACACTGTTCATTTTATTATAACGACAAAGTAGACAGAGCTGCGAAACAAGGTGCAAAATGTAGCTCAGAGTCTCTCAGGATGGATTTTCCACTTACGGTTCAAGAACAATATAGTATAGTGGAATCATTTGCTTGGAACCATTTCCAGAATTCCTTCAGAAAGTCTCACAAAAAGCTTATTTACACAGATTTAGTATTGCAAACTTAAAAACACACTCCCACATTAGCAGGAAGTTATCGTCCCTTATGTATAGGTGGAAAGTCGATGCTTTTACAACAAAAAAATTTAGTAAAAATGCCTCATGTGTTTGTGGACAGAGCATCACAGTTGAACATATTATCTCATGTGCCGCTATCAAACAATTTATACCCATACTTTCTACATATACTATTACAAATATTTTCGAATCACCAGCTTTAACCTATGAATTCTTTCTTTCTTTATCAAAGAGTCCAATAAGTAAGTACTTATAGTTTTTTTACATTTATTTACTCATACTTATGAGGTTACTTTTAAGTGAGTCAATCATTAACCTACTACTAAATTTACATAATATATACGAAAGGACCATCCTTATCCGTCCCCTACCTCTTACTGTACTCTCCCATATCAAAATGTAGTTGGTTGGTTGTTTGTATGTTTTTTTTTTTTTTTTTTTTTTTTTTTTTTTTTTCTAATATCACCTAGAGTGGATATTGTTGTGTTCATGGAAACCCTTTCAGTTAAATTCATCAGTATTATGAAAAACGTGACGGACCTGCTTACATCTTCTGTTTTGGAATTCAAAAGAATTATTTCAAAGTGTCATGCCAATGTTATGAACTTTTACAAAATGAAAGCTCTTTCTTTGTGTTCTTTTGCAAAAATCCGCCTGTTTCTGTTTGTTATTATTCTTCCTTCCCTTGTAAATGCGGACAACCAGTTCAAAAGACAACATGGACAGTCCAGTCATAGATCGTCTTAAGTTTTTACAATGGAACTGCAGAAGCAAATGTAACATTGACTACCTTATTCAGTTTTTGGAAGACCATAGTTTTGATGTCCTTGCACTGCAGTCTCTGAATTGTCATAAAAATGATTTACCAAAACCCGGGATACTATTTTCCTCCAGTGACTAATGCAGTGAAGAAAAATACTAAAACAAAAAACTGCCATATATGTGTCGTGCAACATTTTGTACCAACCTGTTAAAACACCCTGTAACGCGACTGACAAACGCTTATATTCCTGCTGTATAGCAGTGAATATCAAGGGCCAAAGTTTACAAGTTGTGAACTGTTATTACCCAGATGGTGTGTCCAAGAAGGAAGCCGACTGGTTGTTTGATTTAGATTCAAACAAAGAGTGGATTATTCTGGGTGATTTCAATTCCCATCATGCTCTATGGTCCGAAAACTCTAAAAAATCACAAACAATAATGAATATCTCGCCAACACTATAGTAAATGCTAATCTAACGATACTGAATGACGGGTCTATCACCAGAATGCTGATCGTTCTGATCAGAAAAATTCATCAATTGATTTGTCCTTAGTAACTCCGGGTATTTTTCCACTTTGCACGTGGAATGTCATTCAGTCACCACTGGGTAGTGACCATCTTCCTGTTGAAGTTCAGATCTTAGTGTGTCCAGAGAGAACTGAGCATACCCGGGACATACAAAATACAACGAAGATAAAGCCAACTGGGACCTTTTTGCCCAGACTCTAATTACTGGTTCTCTTAAGCTCAATTTTAATCATAACATAGAATCAGTAGAAGATCTTGAAAACAATTATGTAGATTTACGAAATCTTATTCTGAGAGCAGCAGATCGTGCCATTCCAAAGATTAAGTTTAAAGACCATCCAAAGAGAGCCTCAAACCTTGGTGGAAACTCCTCATGTGAGTTGGCCGTAAAAATGAAAACAGAGGCATTCAAAACTGGATGAATAGTCGTCATTCACAGCCACCCCAAGTAGTAAACGAACTCCACTGTAAATACAAAAAATGCTAATAACTATAGTAACAGAACAGTAGCTCTTGCAAAAAAAAACAGTATTATGGTAATTTGATCATGACTTGCTCTAAACATCCACATGACGTTTCTAAATATGGAAAGAAATTAAAAAAAAAATCAGGGTACATTTCATCTCCCTCAGCCTGCTCTGCATGTTAATGATAAAATTTATAGAACTAACAAAGAAAAGGCTGAATTATTAGCAGAAACTTTTGCTTCAATGAGTCAGACTGAGTGTTTATCTCAATCTGAACAAATTCGTAGAAAGTTTGTTTGAGGATAAATTCCAAAACATTGAGCAGACTAATATAGAAAGTAACACTTTATATATAAACACAAACTTAACAATGCATGAACTCTGTTTCGCACTTAAACGTGTAAAACCGGGTAAGATATCCACTGGTTCGGATCCTATTTCCTATAACATGATTAAGCATTTTCCTGAGAGTCTGTTATCAAAGTTGTTGGAGTTCTTTCAGATTTGCTGGAATACTGGAATGCTCCCTACAGATTGGAAAAAAAAAGCTACTGTCATCCCAATCCTTAAACAAGGAAAACCTAAAACTCTTCCCTCTAGTTTTCGACCTATTTCTTTAACACCTCACATTGGAAAACTTTTTGAAAGAATCATGAAAAACAGAATAGAACATTTCCTTGAAAAAAAATGGAGTCTTGCCTTTATTCCAGGCTGGTTTTAGGAAAGGTAGAGGAGTCACAGACCACATTGTCCACTTATCTCAAATGTGAAAAAAAAAGCTCTTGCCAAGCGTTATTCGACCCTTGCAACGTTCTTTGATGTTCATAGAGCCTACGATTCAGTATGGCATTCTAAATTGTTGTTCAAAGCACATGAAGTAGGAATACGAGGTCGTTTTTTCCAATTTCTAAAAGCTTTCTTATCGGACAGAACTATCCAAGTCAATCTACATGGAGCTTTATCAACTTCTAAGACTATTAACATGGGTGTTCCCAAGGAAGTGTAATCGCTCCAACACTTTTCTCGCTAATGCTTTACGATATTAAACAGGTTAATACAAAAGGTGCCACATTAGCTCTATATGCAGATGATATTGCTCTGTGGAGAAATGTAAACTGCAATTTTTCCAAACAACAAACCAAAAGAAAGAAAATCATTGAACAGTATCAGGAAATAGTTGACAATATTTTTCATTACATGAAATCAAATGGGTTTGGTTTATCTGCTCACAAAACTGTCTTTGTTGTCTTTACAAAGAAAACAATTGCGTTTGAAGGCAGAGAAGCTATCTCTATAAGGGTTGATAATAATTTGATATACCCAAGCAAACAAGTTAAGTTTCTCGGAGTAATCTTCCACTATAAACTTTTTTGGAGTAAACATATAAATTTCCTTGTAGAAAAGGCTAGGAAAAAAATTGGTTTATTACGTGTTCTTTCTGCCATACCTCTGATTAACTGGGGATCTAATCTCGTCTATGTCGCCTCAGGGTTAGTTCGTTCAATTCTGTCATATGGCCAAGAAGTTTTTTTTTACAGCTGGAAAGACAGATTTACACAAGCTTACCAGTATTGACTCGTTAGCCTTTAAAATTGCATTAGGACTTCCCCGATGGGCTTCAATTGATTTGACGTACAAGGAGGCTGGTGTGTTACCCTTAAATGAACACAGGCTAAGTTGCGCCTGTAATTTTTTACAGTGAGGGCTAGAACCATCCCAAATTCAGTAATGACTGAACTGGATGGCAGCACGTATATTTCAAGAGAGATCCGTAACAAATCGGTATACATGTCCCTAGGTGATTATGTTTCCCCATTGTTTCAGAACTGCAACCTGTCTCTTGATGGTATTGCCCAGGTTCCATGTTGTTCATACCCTTCGTGTGTCAGAGCAGGCTGAAATAATCTACTCTTACGGAGATTTAAATAAAAAAGATAATCCTCTGTTACTATCATCCTATGCCAAAGACTTGATAGACAGGAAATACGATTCCCATCTACACATTTCACGGATGGTTCTGTTTTAGATTCTTCCGATGTTGGGGCTTCCTTTGTAATACCAGCGCTTAGCATCAGAAAGAAATTCCATATTACGAAAGGATGTTCTATATTTACAGCAGAGTTATTTGCTATTTTGAAAAGCACTAGATTTTATACTTGACATGCCCGTTATACATAGACAAATACTTATACTATCGGACTCAAAATCAGCGCTTACGGCTTTTTACATTGTCAATCAAAATCTAGTCGTTCAGACTTGGTGTGTGAGATCTTATTTCTCATTCATCAGTTAATAACCCGGGGTATCGATGTAACTCTGTTATGGGTTCCAGGGCACTCTAGTTTACGTGGCAATGATTTAGCTGACTTTTATGCTAAGGAAGCTGCAAGAAATAAATCTGATGTTTTGAATTGTGATATCCTTCTTTCTTCATCTGAAGCTATCCACATTCTGACAAGTTCAATCTGGAACATAAGACAGATACAATATCTGGAAGATTCAGCTCGGAAGCACAGATGGGATATGACGAAACCAACAAGCAAATGCTGTAATCCTCCAGGGCCAATCCCAAATCGTAACCTTGTACATAGGCTGCGGGTTAATGGTTGGTTAGGTAGGTATTTAAAACCGGCACCTGCTTGTGCATGTGGTCAGACTCTCGATATCCCTCATTTTTTATTTGACTGTACTAGTACAAAAAATCACTTTCAGCCTCTTCATGATAAGATGAAGTCCTTCAAGCTTCCGTTGACTTTGTCAAGTGTTTTTAATCCCAGTTATGAGAACGGCTGGAGCCTGGCAATGTTGGCTGTTACTCTTATTAAATCTCATCCACTTGGAAGATATTTTTAATTCTTCCACCGCCCCCACCCTCTCCTCGATGCCTCCCTCCCCCCCTAGGTTTTGTTTGTTTGTTTGTTTTTTTTTTTTTCGCGAATTTTGAAAACGTTAAAAAAAATCTTATTCAAGGCATATTCCATATCAGTATGGTTCGGCGTCTAATTTGCACGTAGAGCAAGGCTTTCATCCCCCCCCCCCCCCCCCCCCCCCCCCCCCCCCCCTCCTCCTCTCTCTCCCTTCCCCCCCAATCCATATATATACCCATAAGCTGTTCGACTCTTACGAGTAATATGTCAGCCAGTTCCACTTTAATGACCCTTGACTACCATGTATGTATTGGATATACATGTAGTCACACAGAATTGGTGTTCTGAATTCCGGTATATATGGGCTCAGTGTGTGTGTGTGTGTGTGTGTGTGTGTGTGTGTGTGTGTGTGTGTGTGTGTGTGTATGTAGTAAAAATTATCTCCTCTATAGGCTTATTGCTTTGATGTTTGGACAAACGAACGAATGAACGAAGTTTAATGCTGTTAGGCTGTAAAAGCCCTTTAAGCAAATCGGCGGGATGTACAATAACAAAACGCGACTCAATTTCGATTTTATTAACATGGAAAACCACAGCAATATCCTGTTTTTTTCACTTTACGTGATGAAATCATGAACGAGAAAATGTCACTGTTCACTGTCAGTTCTGTAGACGACGGTCACCCCAGGTAAAACTGGATCAGTCCGTGGACAGCGTGCAGCACATGCTTGGGTCTCTGCATGCTTCGTGTTGCCGATGCGTCTTCCTTTCCAAATGCAGGACAATTTAAGACATTCCTCTTATGACATGTGTCTTTCTTCCTGGTTGTTAAACCAGAAAAAAAAGCGATCGTCTTCCGAACACGGATCGCAGGAATATTCTTGAAGGTCGTCGTCTGATTCACACAGCAGCACACTTACATCATCCGTTTGATGGAACACATCCTTCCGAAATACTTTTTGTCTATAGCTTGCTCCAAACTTGTGTCGATGTCCGACTGGTGGATTTCTGGGCCCCTGCTGTTGCGCACGACGACGGATCGGGGTGCGAGCACCGAAGCGTATCCTGAATGGGCGTGGATGTGTATGTGCGTGCGCGCGTATGTGTGCGTGCATGCGTGCGTGTGTTTATGAGAGTGAATGCATGTGTGTACGAGTGCTCGAGTATGAGTGTGTGTGTGTGTGTGTGTGTGTGTGTGTGTGTGTGTGTGTGTGTGTGTGTGTGTGTGTGGTGTGTAAGTGTGTGTGTGTGTGTGTGTGTGTGTGTGTGTGTGTGTGTGTGTGTGTGTGTGTGTGGGTGTAAGTCTGTGTGTGAGTGTGCAAGTTGAGTGTATGTGAGGGTATGGTGTGTTCGTATTGAGATGCGTGTATTTGTGTATTTATGTAAGTGCGTACTTACTTTTGTGTGTGCGCGCGGGCACGCGCGTCCGTATGTGTGTGTGTATGTGCGTGAGTACGCACGCGCGCATGTGTGTGCGCTTGTGTGTGTATGTGTGTGCGCGCGTACTTTGGTGTGTGTTAGCTGGTGAGTTTGTTTTTTTTTCAACAAGTAAAAGCACACGTGTAAAACAAACTCGCAAAAGGATCAACATTGTTAAGACATTTCGATCCTGTTTTGCTTGCAGTTTGATGTTGGTCGTCCTACTGGAAAAGCTGTTTTTTGTTGAAATTGTATTTGGATGCCTCTTTTCTCTCTTCTCCCCCCCCCCCCCCCCTCTCTCTCTCTCTCTCTATTTGCATACCTCTTTTCTCTCTTCTCTCCCTCCCCCCCTCTCTCTCTCTATTTGCATACTTCTTTTCTCTCTTCTCTCCCTCCTCTCTCTCTCTCTCTCTCTCTCTCTCTCTCTGTCTCTGTCTGTCTGTCTGTCTGTCTGTCTGTCTCTCTCTCTCTCTCTCTCTCTCTCTCTCTCTCTCTCTCTCTCTCTCTCTCTCCCCTCCAGCGCCTTTTATCCTGTTTTTGCCATTATTCAGAAAATGTAATTGTAAACACACTTGAAATTTGTTTTAATCATAGTCCCGATTAACTACCATTGTTAACATTGTAAGGACCCCTCCCACCCCCCCCCCCCCCCCCCCCACACACACACATACATGATTATTTATCCTAGATATCATTGGAAGCACACGTTCTCCCACCCACTTTCATCCAAGTTATCATCGGAAGCATACATTTTCCCAATGATTGTCATCATAGTTATAATTTCGGGCACATGATCATCTTTTTTCTTATTAGCTATCTTCAAAGTTATTGTTTTTTTTCATTTTTTTCATCCACCTTTACTATTTTTTTTTATTTTAATTTTTTCCTTCTTTGTTTCTTTTTTTTTGTGTTGGATTTTCCCCCCGTTTTTTTTTACTTTCCTTCCTTTATTTTTTATTTTATTTATTTATTTATTTATTTTGTAAAGGCGGTCGGTCCTTTTTTCTTTTTTTTTAAAAGTTTAACTTTTCTCACTTTTTTTTCAATTCAACATTACGTCAACTTTTTTCGCATTCGCCATGCAGTTCTGTATGCTGAGTCGCAGTGCTAATAATGGACATTCACTTGTTTGCTTTGATGGTGGTTGTGCGTTTGATACAATAATGTCTGGGTGTTTTGGTGACCTGATGTATGGTGCGCTGACACAATCATTCTGTGATATCATTTAAGCGATAATGTAAGACATTAATAAATATTACAGTCCTAAAACAATGAAAGGCGTCTGAGTATTTTAAGTGTGTGTGTGTGTGTGTGTGTGTGTGTGTGTGTGTGTGTGTGTGTGTGTGTGTGTGTGTGTGTGTCGCGTGCGTGTGCGTGCGTGTTCAAGTTTGGATTTCCCTTACTACCCTCCCGAACATTGAACACCTCTCCCTGAGCTGTCCTTGATGAAAGATCGAAAATGACTCAAAGACAGCGCGAGAAGTGAACGGAAATGGAGAACAAACAAACAAACAAAAAAAAAGAAGAAAAAAGAAAAAGAGAGAAAAGAGCATTGCATATTATTTCACCTGTCGGCAGTTTCCCCGGAAAGCTGTCCTTGTAATGAAATGTGGTAGCCAGGAAGGCAGGAGGAATGCCAAGAAGCGCAATACCGAAGAGTTGAGAAAAAAAAAAAAAATTCTTTCTGACCATTCTTTTTTTTTTTTTTTTTGTTTGTTTTTTTTAAACATGGCGGAGCTTTAATTTATGGCGAAATGTCATTAATCACATGCGAAAGAAAAATTACTGTATCTGTGTTCGTGTGTGAATGTATGAGTGTGTGTGTGTGTGTGAGCGTGTGTGCGCGCGCACGCGTGTGTGCGTGTGTATGTGTGCGCGGGCGTGTGTGTGTGTGTGTGTGTGTGTGTGTGTGTGTGTGTGTGTGTGTGTGTGTGTGTTTGAGTGCCCGCACGTGTGCGCGCGTGTGTGTGTGTGTGTGTGTGTGTGTGTGTGTGCGTGTGTGCGTGAGTGTGTGCGCGTGCGCACGCGCGTGTGTATGTGCGCATTTGCGCGCGCGCGCGCGTTTGTGTTTTAGAATATTTTTCTAAGTCTTGCTTCTTGTTTAAATATGATTTCCAAGGGGGTATTTGATTTCGTTTTTTTTTTCAGTTTACTAATACACATTTTCCCCATTAACAATACCTAATTTGTATGGTCACACTCTTCCTTTGCCGTCTGAACATCATAACAACCAAGAAGAACTATATCCCTAGATAACGTGACAGATTTGTGTATAAAATCACTGACTCTCAATTCCACATACTTCCAAAATGTATTTACGAGGGGGCAATCACAGAAGAAATGTTTCAACACATCAAGGATATCCGGACAGTAATAACAGTTTGGCGAGTTGCACTTTCCCATTTTTTGCAACAGAATATTAGTTCGGTAAAGATTATGTAAAATTTTCCATTGCAACTCTCGTAGTCACACTTCTGTTGTGACTTTCCACGCCATTAACCACATGTGCTTGTTAATTGTAATATTACTTTTGTTTTTGCTAGAAGCCGATTGCATGTGTTGTTACTGGTAATTTGTTATTTTTAGACTCTTAAGTATCTTCTTATATAATTAGGTTTTCTATGGAAGAGTCCCGTTTCTGATTCGTTAACTAGACCTCTATTTGCTTCACCTGTCTCTATCCAATCGACCCATTTCCTTGGAAAAGCATTAACTAGCGCATTATACTGAAAGACTGTAACAGCTGGATTTTGGTTAATCCTCTCTTGCACTTCTACAGCAAGAAGTTTGTTTTCACTCAAGCTAACGATGTCACTTATTGTTCTAAAGCCTGCCTTTTGCCACTGTGGGGAAAATAGCATTTTGTTTTTAAACTGAATAAGATGATTATTAAAAAGAGCTTGATCCAACACGTTTTCCTGTGAAACTTCATTGAGTGGAATCCTTTATATATTTACTTAGGTATGTCAAGAAAGCTTCCAACCAAAACTTATTCTTTACATATTCCTTTCCAATAAATTCCTTTCTATAGCAGTTAATTTTAAAGAGATTTTGGAAGTCTGATATTCTGCTGAAGTGCTATTTAGGCAAACATGTCCAGTTTTGTGTTCTTCTTTGAACATCTTCCGATCCATTGTAAGTTAAATATCTGTTGAAGTTCTAGCATATTGACCATTTTAACTCCACCCTCTTTGTATCTGACTCCACAGTTTTCCGTTTTAAAACCTTTTCGAACGCTCTTTGTTAGACGTTTTCCGTTGCCAGAGAAATTTATATAACACGGTGTTAATCTTTGTTAACACATGAACTGGAAGGCCTATTGACTGCATGATGTACACGAACTGACTTATGAGAAATGTTTTCATTATCACAATTTTCCCCTGAATGCTGAGATCCCTTTTGCTCCACTCCCTTATCGATTTATGTAGACTGTCCATTCGTGTGTGCCAGTTTTCCTCGTTGTCCTGAGCCAAGTTATTTCGGCTAAAAAACAATACCTAAAATTTTAATCGTATCTACAAGCTCAAACGGGCAGTCCTGCAAGGGTTGAGCATCACCAATTCGTAATGTTCTAGTTTTTTTTTATTGTTTCGACAATAACCCACTAAATCTTCCAAATTGCATAACTATATCCGTTACAATTTTCAAATCCGTTTGACCTTTTAGAAAAAAAAACGTAGTGTTATCAGCCATTTGTTTTATACAAAATGCTTTTGGGGTTAACTTTTTGTGTATTGGCAATTTTATTCCGGTGACTGAGCTATTTCTAACTTTACAGGCCAATATTTCTACCGCTAAAATAAAGACCAAGGGTGAAAATGGGCAACCCTGTCGAATGCCACAGTTGACTTTAAAAATACTCAGACAACCACCCTCCATGATTGATACAGCTTACGTTATAATCATTATAACAGACACCCAACGTATGAAATCTGGCCCAAAACCAAAAACATTGAACGTGTGCAACAAGTATGTCCCTAGACATCGAGTCAAACGCTTTGGCATAGTCTAGCGCAAGTATGTATCCAGCTCTGCCTGTTACATTTAAGTAATTTATAACGTCGTCTATAGTTCTCAACACTGTGGCAATATTTCTGCCTTTCATGTATCCTACCTGGTCTTCACTCAGTTTTTGAATATCCTGATCTAGTCGTTTTTCTTCATCAACTAATATTCCTTTCTGTTATTTTTCTTGTTTCTTTTCTTTTTTTTTTTTTTCACATAGTGGCATATGCAATTGTCTTTGATCTTACTTTCATCAGCAAAAAGACAAAGACAGGAAAAACATCATCAGAAATGAAATGAAAAGCTGTGTCCATTTTTTTTTTCATCTGCAAGTAGGCACAAAGTAATTTTTTTCTGTATTACACTTTCAGAATTAGATAATAGTTTTTGATCTCGTGTTTTTTTTTTTTCGTTTCATCTGTTTCACTCATTACGGACGGCTTGAAGGGAACATCAAACATACATATGTTGAAAACTAACCGTTTTAGCCTTTATTTTTAAGCAATCTGAAACGATCAAAGCTAAGTGCATTTTCGTTATTTTGTCTGTCTTTATTTCACCTGAGGAAGACCTAAGAGGTCGAAACGCGTTGTGTGTTGTCTTGTGACTCGTTTTGTCCACGTTTCTCTGGGCGGTTCGCTGACATTTATTTAAGAGATTTATTTTTAACGACTGCATTCACTGGGTCTCAATGGCCCCAACACATTTCTGTCGTTTGTTGTACCCACTGAAGAGGAGTCGAATGATGTACACTGTGCAATCATCGCGTAGTTGAAGAGAGAGAGAGAGAGAGAGGGGAGGGAGGGAGGGAGACAGACAGACAGACAGACAGACAGAGACGGAGACAGATAGAGGGTGTGTATGGCAGCATTAAGTTTTTAAGTTTGTACGAACTTCACTACACAAGCCATCCCTTAATTATTCAGTACCTATAATGACTACTAGGTTTAAAACACGTCACTCAGCTAGGAATAGCACTTACTTGGAGCTTTTGACAGACCTCCGTCTGTCTTCTTCAGCGGTGGTGTGGCTACTGGGTGAACTGGCGTTCAGTGCACACGACCACAGGTCGAATCTGGTCATGTGACTGAACAATGAGGGTGTTGTACACCGATGGCAAGGTGTACGTGTCTGCCCGGTCCCGGTTGAGTGTGGGGTTGTTGGCGGCAATATGTATAGCCTCCTTCACCCCACGCTGAAACCATCTATTATCACAGTCGAGAACGCTGATGCTATATTCGAATGATCTTGCTGGGCGTGTAGGTGGGCGCCTACTGGTGATGATTCCCTTTTGGGTTCTGTCACACGTTTTCAGAGGTTTCTCTCAGTTTCCCCAACATAGTTTTCTTCACAGTCACGACAGTCTGTTTAGTAGATCACTCCAGACTTGTCCAGTTTGTCAGTTTTGTCTTTGGGGGCCACCAGCTGGCTGCGGATGGTGTTGATAGGTTTGGGTTCCTCTTTCGCTCAAAATATTGTGAAGGCCGGATGATCATCTCGCTCCTTCAATATTTTTTTGACTAGAGGAGGTCGGTGCCCCCGGATTCCCATGCCACTGCATAGGTAGAATGATTTCCCCTCTTATCTCCTTACATACAGATTTCCTCTTTCCATTATATATCAAGGCGGTTTTTAAAGCTGCAGAAAACGAGATCGCTTTCAAATCACTAGGAAACGTATAAGCTAGTGGCTTTCGATTTCAATAATATCTCGAACGTTTTGACAGAGAAATAAATTTTGTACGGGCATAGGAGGAGCGGGAGGGGCCGGTGTAGTAAGGGACACACTCCTACTCCACCATCCCTACTCCCCCCTCCTAACACACACACGCGCAAGCATGCACGCACGCATGCGCGCGCGTGCGCGCGCGCACACACACACACAAACAACACACACACACACACACACACACACACACACACACACACACACACATATATACATACACTCGTGCGCGCGTGCAAACACACAAAGGTTAAGACTCTCACTTAAAGGCAAACTGTGCAGGAGAGGACAGAACAATCAATCTGACTATAGAGATTGAAGTCCTGATAACAATCTGTACAGTAATGTCTCCATCACCCTCACAGAAGTCGAGGAAGCTGTTTTGTCACTGAGTACGAAAACGAAATCTGTCGGCCCTCATCAGGTGTCGAACGAAATGCTTGCAAACCTATCAGATAAATGGCTCAATAACTTGTTTAAATGATAAAAATGATAGCTGGGGTAATCGAATACCGCCAAAATTGTAGAAGCAGCAAATGTTAACCTCAGTACTTAAAAAAAAAAAAAAAGTTCTCAAGAAAAGGAAAACCAAGACCAGATGTTTGCAGTAAGACTATTACTCCACCTCATCTATTGGCAAATGATGGGGGAAACCTTATCTGGACATTCGGGCAATTGTTGTGAAAAGAATAAAGTTATTCCACCACGCAGGGTTTCGGTCAGGAAAGTCCGCTATTATTCACCTACTTAAACATTTAACAAATATCAAACGGCAATTTGCTTGCAGACAAAAAAAAAATCTCACTTTATTTTTTTTTTTTCCTATAAAACGAGTATGTGACCAAGTTTGAAATGCTCAGTTACCACTGAAAAACGTAAAAACCAAAGGGACATTTGGTCGTATACACCTATTCATCATTTTGTGAAAGGAAAGGGCAGTATGGACAAGCGTACAGCATTCATATTTGAATGGAAAAAAGTCTTTTTATGGACATATCAGTTCAGTTATTTGCGCTAATACTTTTCAACGAATTGATTTATAATCTGCCTGGGGTATTATCAAAACATGTGTTAGGGAAATATGCAGTTGATATATGTATACAGATAGACGTTAAAAAGATCAGTGCTTCTGACAGAAAACCGAAATATATTCAAAACTTGTACCGACGCAAACTACACAAAATAAGTAGTAAAACGACGTAGAATAGTCTAAATCTCTCTGTTGATAAAAATCCCATAATGGTCTTCAACGCTCCCAGACAGTTATAAAGATTCATACTGAAGGCATTGAACTTCACTCTAAAGAAACAGTAAAATTCATCGGCGTACATTTCACACAAAAAACCTTCATGGAGAGTTCATTTAGAAAACAGTTAAACAAAAGCTCGAAAATATCACATTTCTCAAACTTACCAGCAAGCACGAGCAGAACCTAGACACTGTGTAACTGGTTAATATGCAACTGTTTTGGTTAAGTCTTAAATCACTACGCTCAGGAAATTCACGTTTCCGCACCAGCTGAATAAACATTACAGGGTGCAGATTTTATGAACATGAGCAGACTGGTCTAAGTCTCCCTCTTGATAACATTGACATGATGATCTTCAGCACCAGTGGTCCTCCCCAAATTTCGTATTGAAGGAATTGAGTTTCACTATAAAGAAATAGTTTAATTTTTAAATGCATGTTTCATACCAAGCCTGTTATGAACAATTCATATAGGAAATACTTAACGAAAAACTCGAAAAATGTGTACGTGTTCTCAATATTACATGCAAGCACTACTGAGACCATGATACTATATGTTTGATTAATCTTGCAACTGCTTTAGCCAGGTCAAAGCTCACTATACTCAGAAAACTAATATTTCAGCCCCAAGTAAAAAAAAAAAAAAAAAAGAAAAAAAAAAAATACAAGGCGGACTCTCAGGCATATGAATTTGCTTTGGGTGCACCTGTTCATGCATCAATTCTTGCCACATATAAAGAAGCAGATATTCTACTTCCTAACGAGTGTCGCAGCCTAGCTCCTGCTACTTATGTTCTGAGCTTAGTCGAAAACTTGTAACGACAACAAGAAGAACAGGAGATGAAATATTTATTTTCCCAAAGAGGTGAGCAAAAATGAAGTCACTGACAGTTGTTGCTTATGCACTTCAGATATCCAGAACAAGTCAGGACTAAATGTTAAAGAACATGTGAGTGCCCCTGTGTTCTATCCCATCCTTCCACGGGAAATAAACAAAGCAAATTTCGACGTAAACAGTGATTGCTTGAAGAGAGAATGTAACCCTCACATTTTGGCATTTTCATTTCGGTCAGACATCCAAGCTTTTTATCCAGACCGTTTGAAAGTGTAGGCAGATGGTTCAGTAATACGTAATTTTAGTCGGCGGTGCTGGGTTTGCAATTCGCGGTGTAAAGACTGAAGAAACATTGGTAATTCCGTTTTCATCTCATGGCGCTGCGGGTTCTTGCAAGTCTTCCCATGATTTTGTATCAGGTTTTTCTTGCGTTGATTCCATGTCCGTTTCACTCGCATCACAATGAATAAAGCTAAAACAAAAAGCTGATTTTATGGTGAAAATTCAGCATCTTGTAACGTTTCTCATTCTAAAGGGTTCTGATGTAACCTTTTGTCCGTGCCTATCTCACAGTAGTGTTCCAGCAAATGAATCGGCAGGCAAAAATGGCAAGAACAGCTGCAGGGAAGGCAAACGGCTTCGTTAAGGTAAGGATCCCATTGTAAGAGAGAAAAAAACAGACTATCAGGAAAAAAAATCTGCACACACGCACGCATGCAAGCATGCACGCACACACACACACACACACACACACACACACACACACACACACACACACACGACATTGTCACAACATTGTCACGACCTCTGACACTTAGGACTTCTCGTCTCAAAACATTCTTAAGTTATAACTCAGTAAAAATCAGAACTTTATACTACAGACTGAAACTAAGCGCGTTAATATGTAAACATATTAAGGATGTTGTATTCGAGTGGAGACAGAATATAAAAACGTAATGTTTTGTTCGATCACAAAGCAGTTTTTATCCGATTGCCATTCAACAGCTATTCTGAAGATGATTTCGAAGTCATTACTGATAACCATTCACTTGTTTTCACCCAAGGAAAATGTCTTCTTCGAAATACCTTGGGACGGTGCCATGATATGCTCATTTATTGAAAGTTTGCGAAACTGAGATTGTTGACATGTTGATTTTTTTGTTTGTTTGTATATTTGTTGCTTGTTTCATTTCTTGTTTATTCATTCTTTGATATATTTATGTATCTATTATCATTTCAGGGATTGTGTGCTGATGGGAAATGATGGGAGGATGCATCCATGTGCATTGTATAATAATTCTGCTGTTTCACTGAGGATGTCAAACAATTTTAAGATCAGTGTAATGAAAAGACATTAAATCAAGCGCAATATAAACCGCGCGTGCGCGCGCGCACACACACACATACCCGCGCGCGCGCGTGTAGTTACACATGACACATTTTTTACTTATATCATATAATTCGGTCGTGTAACCTGTAACAGAAAACCCGTCACTGCGTGCTGCCAGTTTCTTCAGAGCTCACTCGCCGAAGAAGGTCAGCGTCGTATGTTCAGCTCCCGTATTTTGCACATACTTTCTAAGCTTGTTCGACGCTTAGTTCTTGCTGTTGAAATGAGCTCAGTTGGAAATTCCGCGCACTCTGAATCTGACTTCCAGTCTGGTGTACTCGCTCGGCTTTCCATGCAAACAGGGCAATAGGCATCACTCGTCTGGGCAATCACATCCACGCACTATTTCAATCAGGAACAATAACGCACTCATAGGATTTTCAAAGATAATTGGTTTCATATATTGTCACCGACTTCCCGACGAAATCTGCACTGTCATGATTTTCCCAGAATAGTCATGAACCTTTTGGGAGGGGGGGGGGGGGGGGGGGGGGCAATCAGGGGACATTACTGTCTATGCTGCGATGGTGGAAAGAAAGAAGAGCCATTGACCTCTGATTGCGAAAAATCAGGCGAAACAACTGGCATAGTCAGCATGCTTTTGTTCATTTGCCTAACGGATTTAAATGCTAAAAATGTCGTCTAAATCGTAGTACATTACTTTGCGTGTTTACGTACGCGCGCGCGCCTGTGTGTGTGTGTGTGTGTGTGTGTGTGTGTGTGTGTGTGTGTGTGTGTGTGTGTGTGTGTGTGTGTGTGTGTGTGTGTGTGTGTGTGTGTGTGTGTGTGTGTGTGTGTGTGTGTGTGTGTGTGTGTGTGTGTGTGTGTGCACGCATGCGAGTGCCGGGGTGCCCGCGCGCGCCTCCGTGTGTGTGTGTGTGTGTGTGTGTGTGTGTGTGTGTGTGTGTGCGCGCGCGCGCGCGCGCGCACGCGCTTACGTGCATTCGTACGTGTGAGAGGGTGCGCGTGCAAGCGCGCGCGCATGTGTGTGTGTGTGTGTGTGTGTGTGTGTGTGTGTGTGTGTGTGTGTGTGTGTGTGTGTGCGTGCGTGCGTGCGTGCGCGCGCGCCTACGTGCGCCTGTGTGCGTGTGCGTGCGTGTGCGTGGAAGGTTTTTTTGTTTCTTCAGTTTTGGTCTTTATGGATCTTTACACGGACAGAGTCGCCTTTTCTCCTGGGGTAACAGCCTTGTTGAACTGCCTCTATCTGTTAGAATATAATAGAACTGAAAGTGAAACTTTCACAATCTGATTATATGACAGACAAGACTTCCTTTCGGACTCCTCAACACGTGAACACCGAGGCCTCATCCTCCAAAGCGGAAGGACGCTGTCAGAACTGGACGTCGCCAGACTTTAAACGCAGGCCTAAATATTTTTATGAAATAAAAGACAGAGAGGTTAAAAAAAAAAAAAAAAAGAAATTAGACAAACTTTAAAGAACCTGGAGCTCAATTCAGCTTCTCGCTCCTTTCAGTTTGCTTCATCTTCGGCATGAGTTAGACGAAATGTATCCTGTAGCGCTAAAGGTCAAGGAAGAAACCTTTCTGATTTGTGTGCACTCGTATAGAAGAAAGGTATCGTATAGCCCTGAAGGTCACAGGTGAACTCGTTCTGACCTATATGTGCACTCATATAGATGAAATGTATGTGTTAAAAGGTTGAAGGTCAGAGAAAAAAATCTTTCTGACTTATGTGCAGTGTCACATGAATGAACACATGCAAAGATAATCACGCGCCCCGCACGCAGTCACACATCTGACTCCCTTTCTTTCAATGAACACCAATAACAAAAAAAAAAAAAAAAAAAAAAAAGCTTACATTGTAAGTTCTTCCCCGGGAAAAAAAAGTTATCTCTTTTCATTTTTTTTCCTGTGCCTATCTCTTTTTGGCGTGCGGGGATTTTAATCTCTCTCCCTCTTTTTTTTTCTTCGCCAATGTACACAGTCCACCCCACAATATTTCAGAAACAAAGTAACATCAACATTATTTTTGCTTTTTTTTTCTGGGTCACATAGATGCTGACACACAAATCACTATGGGGTACACAAACGCAACTCTCAATTGTCAAAACGTCATTATTTTCATCAATTTTTTTTTTTAAGAAAAAATCCTAAGGCAGCGGACACACACAAAAGGGCCAAGAAGGGGTCGTCAGGGTACCGAACACTGGGCATCAAATACAGGGTGCTTGCCCTAGAACGACAAGACACCTAGGTCAGTAAAATAACACTTACTTTATAATCGATCACAGGATCCCACACATTGCCTATCGAGTGTGCGAACAGTGTAACGCACGGAGTCTGCATGGAGTCTGTGCACATAGGCGAGCTCAGCGGAAGTGCGCCTGGCATGAGAAGCGTTCACTGACAGTCAGGTAAACAAGCTGACGAACTCCGAGAGAATGACACATGGGCTGGAAGAGGGACGGACCGGCTAGCTTATAGTTAGTTAAGGAGCTAAGTCATGCTAAAAGCCACGCTAATGACAGACCAGTGCTGGGCCCTCCGGCTTACAGGAGACAGTTTTGCCCTAGCACTGCGACGGAACAGCCGTAGACAGTAACGACGGTAAGGACGGTTCTGACAGTGCCACTACTAGGCCTGGACACTGACCGACAGGTAGACAGTGGCAGACTTGACTTAGTTGGCGTCATTGAAGGGCTTGGGGAAGAATCCTGACGAAACCCCAAAAAGAGTCTGGACTGACCCGGTAAGGTAGAGTGCACGTGTGTGTGAATGTGCAAGTGCTTAAAGTATATTTCAACCCAACTTCTCCAAAGTTTAGGGGAAATACCCAGTCCTGACACCGAAAAAAGTGTTTTACATACAAAATGAACTGAAGCGGTTTTCCTCCTGTCCTCCATCTCTTCTCGTCCTCTTCTTCCCATTCCACCATTCCCACATCTCTCTCTCTCTCTCTCTCTCTCTCTCTCTCGTCGTCAGCCCGAAACCAAAACAAGAAGGTTTCAATGATATACGACCACCTTGTCATTTAAGGAGTGAAATATGGTCTAGATGGCTGCGAAAATCTGGTCCCACTTCAATAACGGGTCCGGCTGGCCCTGTGGTTTAAGTTTATCTTATTCCAAACGTTTAAGTGGTAACAAAAGTGAAAGGACACCGCACGCTGTCAGGGCAGAAAACACACGAGCGCAAAGATTTAGTGGGTCAGCGAACCGTGATGAGTTGAAAGCGGCGTGCGACACGCTCGTGCAGAACAGGCACGGCTCGAATGTTGGACAGCCTGCGCACTTGGATGCTCTCCTATATGTCAATGTGTCAAATGAACATGTCATGTGTAATGTGTCAAATGATTGTGTTCCTTGTGTTGTATATGATGATGATGATGATAATGACGAGAATGCTAAAAGAAAGACCACTTCATATGATGATACTGTAAATAACTGTTCTATTTTATGTGATGTTCCCAAACACACGGCTCCTTGTAACATTGTTTATAGTTGCAACATGTTGAGGGCTGCCAGTGATAATGACAGTGCGGTTAAGAACTGCATTGCAAGTGATAGTACGTCAGTAAATGTCACTGTCAAGGATGATAAGCGTGTGACTGACAATGGGGGCTGTGTAAATGTAACACACAAATATGATCATGAGATCGGTGATTATATTGCTGGGAATGATACGATTTGTAAGGATGACTGCATGAATGGGGAACAAATGGAAATAAAGCCGACTGTGTGGTTGATAATTGTGCCTATGAAAATGACAATGAAAATAGTGGATCACAAGCACGCGGTCAAGAAAGATATATTGGCGAGGATGGTGAAGGTGGTAAGTCTGTGATTGTGGGGAATGTAAATAAGTTTAAAAACAAACGTAAACGCGATGGTTTTTGTGAAAACATTAGTGAGAAATCAAATGAAACTGTTGACAGTCACTATGATTATATGCGAATAGATGATCAAAGTTATGTGAGTGACAAGGATGGAGATAGTTTTTTGAGTGATAACTCTGGAAATCTAGACAATCTTCTGAATACTGTATCCTTTCTACATTGGAATGTATGTGGTCTTTTGTCGAAAATGAATGATGCAGATTTTGTTAACTTTGTTACATCCTTTGATTTTTGTGTGTTTAGTGGAAACTTTTGTAGAAAATTTTGATGCTGGCATATTCAAAGATCATAAACTGTTCCTCAAACCTGCGGTAAAACTGGCAACGCAAGGGAGATCTTCTGGGGGTATAGTAGTCTTAGTTCGTAAATCTCTTCTCTCTTGTGTTCATCCGCTTGATTGTGATTATAAGTACTGTTTATCATTTATGCTGGAAAAAGATTTATTTGGACTGAGTAAGAATGTCCTGCTTATATGTGCTTATGTTCCCCCAGAAAATTCTCCATATTACTCATTATATGATTACAACAATGGAATAGATATGTTGGAGGAATATCTCGTGGAGAAATCACTGTGTGTCGATGATTTTGATTTATTATTATGTGGCGATTTGAATGCAAGGACTTCTGATATTTTCCCTGATATTCTACATGATTGTGAACTCTACATTAACCATATAAAGGATGTGGACAACAAAATGCAGAGGTGCTCAGAGGATACTGTAGAATTCATATGGGAAAAAACTACTTAACATGTGTACTGTATTTGGTTTATATATTTGCAATGGTGTGTGTATTGGTGACCTTGAAGGTCGTTACACATTTATTTCGGACTCGGGAAGTAGTGTCAATGACTATTTTCTATCATCTGGGAACTTGTTTCATTTCTTGAATGACCGTTTAACATTAAGAGTTCTTGAAAGAATCGAATCTGATCACTTACCCCTTTTATTATCCATTCAAAGGCAAACAGAAAAAGAATGTATTAACAGAAGACCAAGCGTAGAAAGAGCTCAATTTATGACAAAATATTGTTGGAAAGAAATGTATGCGGAACGATTTACTATGTCTATGAGCTTATATCGTGTACAGCAGAAACTAGATATGGCAGAAGCTTTTATGTATAGAGATGTGAATAAGTCCCTTGACATGTTCAATCAGATTGTTAATGAACAAGCTGTTCATATGAAGAGAAAAATCTTGATAGGTAAAAAGCAAAAGAGAAGGAATGGTTCGATCAAGAATGTACACGGGCAAGACGTGGAGTACGAAGACTGCTGAGAAGGTTTAGAACAACATTGGATATAATATTAGAAGCCAGTTTTGCATTGCAAGACGTGAGTATAAGAACCTAAATATAAGAAAACAGAAAGATCATAACGAATCGTTAGTAAATGAATTGGCAAACTCTGTAAAAAGTCAAAAGAACTTCTGGGACACAATGCACAAGATCTCGAAAAGAAAATCCCAGCCTTTAAATGATATATGTATGAATGAATGGTTTGATCATTTCAAAAGAGTTTTGGAAAAAGACGAAGAAGAGATAATTGATATAAACTTTTTGAAGATAATGAAGACAATGTGCTGGACAGGCCAATTTCGAGAGCAGAAGTTTTACTTGCCATTAGAAAAGCTAAAGAATGGTAAGTCAGCTGGTTCAGATGGACTTATAAGTGAGTTCTTCAAAAATTCCGGTGAATCAGTCGTTAATTTCCTAGTCTCTCACTGTTTAACTATTTATTTGAAAAAGGAATTTTTCCGAAAAATTGGACAGAATCCGTAATCGTTCCTTTATATAAGAAAGGTCATGTCAATGACGTTAACAATTATCGTGGTATTTCCTTATGTGACATTAGTAGCAAATTATACAGTTCAACTGTTAATAGCAGATTACAAGAATGGATTACCCAGAATGATATTACAGGTGAGTACCAAGCCGGATTTAAAAAGGGATATTCGACAATCGATCATATTTTTACTTTGTTTGCTGCTATCCAAAAAACAATTCGCCTATAATAGGAAGTTATATGTTGCTTTTGTGGATTTTGAACAGGCATTCGATTCTATATCTAGAAGGTTACTGTGGCCAGTTCTAATCAAAAACGGAATTAAGGGTAAGTTGTATCGTTGTGTTAAAGCATGTATAACGAAGTAAAGGCAAGAGTAAGGTCTGGGGCAACACTGTCTGACGCGTTGAACTGTACACGAGGGGTCAAAACAGGGTGATGTTTGTAGTCCTGTTTTGTTTTCACTTTTTATAAATGAACTGGCTTTGGAAATAATTGAGAATGGTCTTCATGGAGTTACGTTTGATGTCATAGAATTGTTTATCCTACTTTTCGCTGATGACATTATTCTATTGTCTATAACAGTAGTGGGTTTACAGAGACAGTTAGATAATTTATATAATGCTGCTAGTAAATTAGAACTGAAAGTAAATATGATGAAGAAAACTATCATTATTTTTCGTAAGGGAGGGTATTTGTCGGCAAATGAGAAATGGACGTATGGTAATGAGAGAGTACAAGTAGTAAATGCGTATAAGTATCTTGGAATGTATTTCTCAACAAGACTCAGTTTAGTTTTGCGTGCCAAAGTATAACTAATAAAGGGAAGGGAAGAAAGCGGTTATTTTTCTTGCTTCATGTCTTATATAAATTAGATTGCAATGCTTTCAGTGTCTTTAGTAAACTATTTGACTCTCAGATTCAACCAGTGCTACAATATGGTGCGGAAATATGGGCTTTTGAAAAAACGACAGAAATAGAAAAAGTACATTTGTTTGCATTGAAACGCTTTCTTAATGTCGATAGTCGACGCCAAATGATCTTGTTTATGGTGAACTAGGCAGATATCCAATTTACCTCAATTCATACATGAATGTATTAAGTATTGGCTGAAACTGACCAGAATGAATGAAGATAGGCTGCGTTTAAGGCATACAAAATGTTATTAAATTTAGATTCTCATGGGAAGAGGACTTGGGTTACAAATGTTCGTCATTGTTTAAAATCTTATGGATTTCGTTTGTCTGGGACAACCAGGGTGCCCAAAATATATCAGGTTTTTTAACATCTTTTAGGCAAAGAATTATTGATTGTAGATGGCAGGACTGGATGATCATATATATACTAGTGACAGATTTGCACAGTACAGGTTGTTTAAAACTACTTATTTGAGAGAATTGTATATTGAGCTAAAAATGAATAGATATATAAAAAGTGAATTGACCAAGTTTCGATTTGGTGTGTCTCGTATTGCATGCCATTGCTTTAGATACAGCGTCAGAAATGAAAATATGCTTACATGCCGTCTATGCAACAGTGGAAAAGAAGATGAATTGCACTTTTTATTTTGCTGCCTGCCCTGAATGATCTTAGAGAAAAAAATTATACAATGAAATACTATAAGGCTCCATGCAATTTCAGGTTAACTTTACTTACGTCGTCATCATACCATGAGACTACAATGAAAAATTTAGCAATGTATATTTATCTGGCGCAAAATAGGCTGAAAATTGTTACTTCATAGAATGTTAGTTTTTCTGTGTATACAGTGAAAAATCTTATTTCGTTTATTATTTGTTGATTTGGTATATGTCACTGGCTTTTTCTTTTCTCGCTTAGTTGTATGAACATCCCCCCTTCAGTAAGGGGCCTAGGCCTTTATCTGAATAAATTTTTGAGTTTTGAGTCTTGAGTCTCTCTCTCTCGTCATCTCCCCCCCCCCCCCCCCCCCTCCCTTTGATCGTTCTTCGCTGTTGGTTGAGTTACAAACAACGTGCGGTCTTCCTCCTTTCCTCCATCTCTTTCTCTTTCTCCTCCCCATCACCCCCTCCCCATTCTCTCTCTCTCTCTCTCTCTCTCTCTCTCTCCCCCCCCCTCTCTCTCTCTCTCCCTCTCTCTCTCTCTCTCTTGATATTGTTCTCTGTGGTCGGCTGAGTTACAAACAACATGAACTGAAGCGGTTTTTCCCCTTTCCTCCATCTCTTTCTCTTCCTCCTCCTTGTAACTCCCCTCCTCTCTCTCTTTGTGTCCCCCCCCCCCCTCCCCCCTTGCCATCGGTTGAGTTATAGACAACGTGCCGTCTTCCTCTTTCCTTTCCTTCATCTCTTTCTCTCTCCCCCCCCCCCCCCCCCCCCCCCCCCCCCCCCCCCCCCGTCACTCTCTCTCTCTCTCCTCTCTCTCTCTCTCTCTCTCTCTCTCTCTCTCACACACACACACACACACACACACACACACACACACACACACACACATTCCCATGTGCTCTCTCTCTCTCTCTCTCTCTCTCTCTCTCTCTCTCTCTCTCTCTCTCTCTCTCTTTCCACGCATGTGCGTGAATGCAATACGCACGCTTGTGTGTGTGTGTGTGTGTGTGTGTGTGTGTGTGTGTGTGTGTGTGTGTGTGTGTGTGTGACTCTGTGTGTGACTCTGTGTGTGTGTGTGTGTGTGTGTGTGTGTGTGTGTGTGTGTGTGTGTGTGTGTGTGTGTGTGTGTGTGTGTGTGTGTGTGTGTGTGTGTGTGTGTGTGTGTGTGTGTGTGTGTGTGTGTGTGTGTGTGCGTGCGTGCACGCGCGCGCGCGCTCAATTTCATCTGATCAGTAACAGAATAATATGAAAGGGTAGATCTACAATAGCGCATCTGATGCGGGTGTGTGTGTGTGTCATTTATTTAACGTCTTTCCACTAATCGTGATATTAGGTCTGATGCGGGTGCTTGTCTGCACGTGTCAGGTGGGAATTCAAATCAGAGAGTGTCATGCCTAGCAGTATAACCTTTTTTTTTTCTTTTTTTTTTTTTTTACATCTGCGGAAAAGTAAGCCGTTTTCATTTTACAGACAAAATCTTGACGGGTTGTACAGGTCAACAGAAGAGAGATGGTATGAAGCGGAGGAGCGATCAGAGGCGAGGCTAAGACAAACACAAGCCTAATACACAAGGTCATCAGTATCTCTGTGCATAACTCAATGAAAAATACGTCCAGTATTGGGAGTTGGTTCGTTCAAAGTCTCTAACTGGGGGTAACAACTACCCCCAAAACCCCACAAATGCCGCGTCTTTGGCCGTAGCATAACTTTTTCATCGCCTCTTCTTTTCCTTTACAGATCCTATCATATTTTTACGGTAGAATCTGTTTTTGAAATAATCTAGACCTTCAAAATCTTTGTCCTTTCAAAAACAAAAACAAAAACACCTTTTTTATAGGTGGATTTTTGTTACATGAAAATTTCGAAAAATTAAGATAAAAGAAGTGGTCGGGGAGCAACCTAATTTCGTCTAAGGATTTTTGTTTAAAAATTGCATGTATAAAGTTTGGTTTCTTTCCACAAACGATAACCTGATTAAGTGGAAGAGATGGCAGAGAGTGGGGTGGGTGGGGGAGGGGGGGGGGGGGGGGGGAGGGTGGAGAGGGAGTGTGTTGAGTTTAATAAGTGGGAGAGAGACCACTGTCTGAGTGAAGAGAGACACACGATAAATATTTCCTCTCGGCCATCCCTCTCCATCCTTGTCCTCCTCCACTCTCCTCCCATTCCCTCCGAATGACAGTTTGCACAATATCGGTAATTTTCAACACAAAAAGGGGGGGGGGGGGACATTTGAAACATTATTATGATTATCTAGAGGTGTATTTAAAGCAGTCCATGATTTCTCTACATATTTTATTGATTTCCTTTGTGCTTTCTGTGGCGACTTTTTAAGCAGGGAAGATGTTTCCGTAAAATAGACTGTCACATGGGGGGGGGGGGGGGGGGGGGGGGGGGGGGGGGGGGGGGGGGGAGGCACGCTGGCGAAAGAGAGTGGGGGTGGAGTAGGTGTAGGGTGGTGGGGCACAACATGGGCATCCGACAGGCGAAAGCGACTTTCCCGCTCAGAATTTCTTCTTCACCATGTGAACCTACGCATGAAACACAGAGGATGAAGGTACAACGGACTTTTGGAAAGTAAAGAAAGAAAAAGTAAGTTGCTGACAGTGGAAAGCAGCTGGAGGAAAATATTACATTGCAGGTGAAGGGGTGGTGCGATCTTTTGAGCGAGGCTGGTAGAACAAGTGTGGTTAGTACACCCAGTACTCATTATGGGTTACGGCTTACGCAGTCTATGTTGAATATAACCCCCTTTACAGTGCAAAGCAACCGAAACGGGCAAGAACGGTCAGCGCGCACGGCGATTACGTCATAATGGTCACGTCAACAACTGCCTTTCAAAAATACCAGACACAGTGAGGACAACCGCCTACACTCCGACCAAATATAGACAGAGCTAGAGGTGTCTAACGGCAATTTCACTGCCAGATACAGTAAAGGTCACCACCGACGCCTTGACCAGCGGTCAGTTAATACAGTCGCAGAGAGGTGTCTAATGGTGATTTCTCTCGGGACTGCTTTTCGCTGCTGTTGGTCCATCAGCCAGGGGAGCATCAGCTGGGACGTGGTGCTGCTGCTACTGAATGCTGCTTCAAAACATGCATACGGCGTGGTCGCCTGCTCCGATGAGTCCTTCCACTTCACTCCCGCGTGACTTGCTTGTATTCCTGTCATTGGCTCAAATGGAAGTCTTCTTCAGTCCTTTTCTTCCTTGCTCTGTGCCTCTGTAACAGTCTGGCTTCTCTTCAAGCAGTTGCGACATAGCTAGGAAAAAATGTGTTTAACCCGTTCAGTGCCAACCTTGACGAGATAACTCGACGGCAAGGGCGTGTACTCTTCGCTGCCATGGCCGTCGAGTAGTATACTCGTCATGGGGAAGTCCGGAATATTCCTCGTACAAAACCGAGGATATTTTCAGAGAAGTGAAGTCTCTGTAGATTCTACTGATAGTTAGTAATCTCGCTTTTGGCCGTGAGAAAGTTAGTAGAATTTTTTTTTAAGATATACTCGTTTTTTTGTTTTTTTGTTTTTGTTTTTTTTTTTCTTTTTTTTTTTTTTTTTAAACCCTGGCAATTATGATTTAACTTTAAGCTCAATTCCTAGGTTGTGATCGGCCAGGCATTATCCAGTCATTCTTTTCTCCAAAAAAAACGCGCCTAAGTTTGATTATTTTTACAAAGACTATCCGTTGTCTTGGATGATAACATAATTTCCTTTGATATATATGACTGTTTTTTTTCGCCGACAGTCGTAACTGAACAAACCTGATTTCTGTCGTCTGTCGCTGGAGCTGGATAGGCCATACACTGCGTAAAGCCAACCTCCAACACCACGAGAGACAAGCCCTCAGGTGGAACCCCCAGAGGAAAAGGAAGAGAGGCCGGCCGAGGAACACATGGCAACGTGACCTGGACGCAGATGCCAAGAAGATGGGCCGTACATGGAGGCAGGTGGAGGGACTGTCCCAGGACAGAGACAGCTGGAGAGACCTTGACGGCTGCCAAAGTCCCAGTGGGGGCCATGGGCAAAATTGAAATTGAATCTAGAACAGGTAACAAAGAACGTGTGTCCATACTTTTAGACTTAAGTTCGAACTGGTGTCCACACTGTTTTTGGATTCGATGATCAGCCTCTTCAGCGCGATTGAAAAAAAAATTGGCGGCGATTTGGTTTTTGTAGATATATAGACAGGTCAGTTATTATTCAGGCAACATGTCTTTTCTACCACCCCCACCCTCCCCTTCTATCCCTAAAATTCAATCGTTAAGAAAATCTTCAGAGAAAATCTTTAACATATTCCCTTGTAATTTTTCAAACACTCTCTACTCATAGATACTGTTCTATCCCTCATCTTAAACGAACAGAAACTGCCTGTTCGGTCAAAATAATGTATGCGTGCGTGTGTGTGCGATTCTACTTCATTTCTGGTTTCCATTATATTTTACTTGCATTAAATTTTGTTTCTATACTTGACTTCCCCCTGTTTGTTTGTGTGTGTGTGTATATATATATATATATATATATATATATATATATATATATATAATAGACTAATAAATTCCAAGGATAAGTAACTGAGCACCATTCCAGCAACTTACAGAGCAGCTTGGCGTTGCAATAACTGCAAGAAATATTCAATTATAAAACAAAACTTGTTCTTATGTCTTAGACTGAAGAAACAGGGGGAAGATAAGCATTCATATCTGCAGTGGTAGTAAAGTCTGCCTATCTGACAGTATGTGCTTGAGAGGGTGAATTGGGAATAATAAATGCTTCTCAAAAAGAGTTTTCAGCAAGCTTATAGTCTCCAAGGGGGAGACAATCTCCAATGGGGAGAAAACTCACTAACATATAATTTCTGGTCAGATACCGGTATTTCGAAACCTGATTGTCTCTCCTCAGTGACCGCGGAAAGTGGTATCTTGACTCCTCTGCCTTTTCGGTTTTAGAAGAATGCTATCCCAGAAAAAGGCTGGTGTGCAATACCGTAGAATGTTTGTTGAGTTTAAAAAAAAAAAAAACACCCAAAAGGTGCCATCCTAAGAAGCAAAAGAAAACCATGAAAGAGCAAAATAAGCTACATTTCTTGTGGAAAGTAGAAAATATTGCGGATTCATTCCAAGAACTGGCCGTCAGCACTTGTGTCTTAAGAGTTTTTTTTTCTACTTTTCACAAGAAAATATAGCTTGGTTTGTCTTTTATGATTTTCTGCTGCTTCACATTCTAACAGCTATGGGGAGGCACAGGTGAGAGCTGAACGCCAAGTGAGGACCAAAGATGGACGCGCAATCCCAAGAAAGGACTTGGCAGGCACCCCCACCAGCGATGCTACCTCTACCAGACACCTATACACCTTGATAATCTTGAACAGGAGAGTGAGGTCAACGAATTGCGCAACTGCTCATCATAAACAAGTCACTTCTGTCATCATCATCATCATCATCATCATCATCATCATCCATCCATCCATCCATCCCTATTCATGTTGTCCCCAAGTCCTGATGAGCGACGAAGCGGCAAGTGTGAGAACACAGGCAGCCGTATCGCACATCTGCACACAAGCGGCTCTGGCCCTGTGGTTGTTCTCCACTGAACTGGAGCAGCGGTGGAATTGGGCAGCCACCTGAGCGACTGAGCAGCCCTTTTTAGGTTAGCACTGCTCATCTCTGTAGCATGAGGAAAAGGCTAGAAAAGATGCCCTAAACATCGTCTGCTCCATCCTTCCCCGCCACGTCTACCGCCAGGAGGGGACCCTACTACAGTGAGTTGCAAACACTCAAAGAAGATAAAAACGAGGATTGTTCCTCTCACCTTCGGCACACTCCTAGATAGAAGCGATACGGCAGGCCTCAGAGGAGAACAGCTGTAACTGGAAAAGAACTTGTAGGACAGGGCGAATTTTGTGAAAGGGGCTCTGACTATACCTCTTTCTTAAGCCAGCTGGACATCCTAAGGGAGTGAACGACAGGCTGATGACCATGAAATTCCCCCTTTCAACTGGAAAGAAGCACTCACAATTAGCAGAACCTATGCACCAAACTTGACCAACGCAAATGATGTGAAGGGCAAATTCTACGAGGATGTTCACTCTGTCATTGCTGCTGTTTCGAAAACAGACAAGGTCGCCTTGCCTGGTGATTCCAATGTTAGAGTCGGTTCTGATAGCGACTCCTGGGAAGGTGTCATCAGAAATCGTTGAATATGCCACTGCAACAGCAACTTCTCCTAATACTCCAGACCTGTGCTGAGCATGAATTGTTGATCACCAACAGTCTTCCGCCTCCCTACCCGTGACAAGACACCGTGGATGCATCCCCCCTTCAAGCATTGGCATATGAGGCAGAATGTAAGGATCACCATATCCACGTGCGGTGTCAAGCGCTGGACTGACATCGTCTCATAATCAGCAAGCTTAACATCAGGATCCAACCCAAATAACTACCACAAGGCAAGAAGGCTCCAAGACGGCTTAATGTCACCAAGCTGAAAAACTACCAGAACCAAGCAGTCGGTAGACACTCTGGAAGAACGCCTGGAATCCGTTTTTCTAAACGACCAAAATGAGGAAGCCAACTGGTCGACTTTCAGAGAAATGGTTTACAACATTGCTGCAGAGATCCTGGGACCAGCAGCCAATAAACACAAGGACTGGTTTGATAATAACTGCGATGACATCCAGCGGCTACTGTACGAGAAACATCTTCTGCACAAAGGTGACCTCAATGATACCACATCAAAAATAAGAAAAAAAATAGTAATAAAAATAAAAACGATGCTTTCGACAACATGTGTGGGAACCGTTCAAAAGAAATACGGAAGGTGCAAGAGACATGGCTGAGCAACAAAGTTGACGAGACCCAAGGGTACGCTGACAGGCATGGTCTGGAGAACTTTCATGCCTTAAAAGACGTTTATGGACCTACATCATCAGGATTATCCCCTCTGCTCAGTGCTGATGGAAACGCAGTGACTACTGAAAAGGAAAGGATCTCGGAGCGCTGGACAGAACACTTCAACAGCGTACTGAACCGCTCATCATCATCAGTGACAAAGCCGTTGACCGGCTCCCTCAAGTGGCCACTACAGAAGACGGATGAACCGCCAACCCTCTTGGAGACCCAGAAAACAATATGTTTGTTGTCCAATGACAAAGCCCTTCATTCGGGCTCCGTACAATCTGAAGTCTACAAAGAAGGTGGTACAGCTCTGACTGAAAAGCTTCATCGTTTGTTTATTCTGATGTGGCAGGAGGAGACAATCCCACAGGAGTTTAAGATGCACCCATCATTTATTTGTACGAGCGCAAAGGGAACATACAGGCTTGTGACAACCACCGAGGCATCTCCCTCCTTTCCACAGCCGGCAAGATACTTGCCAAGATTCTGTTAAACAACCTGTTTTACACAACTTGAGCACGAGCTTTTGCCAGAGAACCAGTGTGGCTTCAGGAAAGACAGAGGAACCATTGGTATTATATTTGAAGCGACCTGTTCTCCACCTGTGTCCTGACCAAGACATTCAATACTGTAATTAGAGAGGGCCTATGGA